>CM054060.1:322904010-323091510 GCA_028641055.1 Alopecurus myosuroides
CGAGCTCCTCCTCCTCCTCCTCCTCCTCCACCACCACCACCACCTATCCTACTCCTCCTCCACCACCACCACCACAACCACCACCCCTCGTATTGCTTGGAACCATAAAAGTGCATGATCCAAGACTCGGAGTTTGGAGCCATGGTGGGCATGCCTCTGTGCGTCCAATCGTTAATAAAATCGACTAGAGCTTGAGATTGGATTGCTGATCTTGGCTCGTAGTTCATATGATAATCCCCCATCTCGATCGCCCACTTGGCTATTCTACCTGTTGCATCCGAGTTTATGATGATATCCGACATTGGTATAGAACTAACCACTGTTATGGGGTGTTCCTGAAAATACGGCTTCAGTTTCCGGCTGGCCATGAAGACCCCAAAAACCAGCTTTTGCCAATGTGGATAGTGCTGTTTTGCCTCTGATAATACCTCACTGACGTAGTAAACCGGCCTCTGGACCGGGTGATCTTTCCCATCCTCTTTACGCTCCACAACAACCACTGCACTAACCGCTCGGGGGCCAGCTGCTACGTATAGCAACATAGGCTCTTTAGGACCCGGGGCTGCTAGGACTGGTGCTTCGGATAGCTGCTTCTTTAGTGCCTCAAACGCCTCATCCGCCTCTTGATCCCAAACGAATTTATCGGATTCTTTCAAGAGCCGGTACAAGGGTATTGCCTTTTCTCCGAGTTTGGATATAAACCGGCTCAGGGCTGCTACGCACCCTGTGAGCTTCTGAACATGCTTCAAATTTTCCGGCTTTGGATAGCTTTGATTTTATCCGGATTTGCCTCAATTCCTCTCTCGGAAACGATAAAGCCGAGTAACTTCCCAGTTGGAACTCCAAATACACACTTTGTCGGGTTGAGTTTCATCTGATACCTTCTCAGGTTCTTGAATGTTTCCTTCAGATCATCAATGAATGTCTCCGCCTTTCTGGTCTTGATCACCACATCGTCTACATAAGCGTGGACATTGCGTCCAATTTGGTCCTCGAAGCACTTCTGAATACACCGTTGATAGGTTGCGCCAGCGTTCTTCAATCCAAATGTCATGGTCTTGTAATAAAAGGCCCCAAAAGGGGTTATGAACGATGTTTTCTCCCAATCCTCCTTCTTGAGCTTGATCTGATGATACCCGGAATATGCATCCAGGAAACATAATAGGTCACTTCCAGCCACTGCGTCTATGATCTGATCTATCCTTGGTAGTGCGAACGGATCCTTTGGGCAATGCTTGTTGAGACTCGTATAGTCAATGCACATTCTCCACTCATTAGTCTTTTTCATCACGAGAATCGGATTTGCTAACCAGTCCAGGTGAAATACCTCCATGATAAAGCCGGCTGTCAGCAGCCGAGCAATTTCTTCCCCTATAGCTTTCCTTCTTTCCTCATTCATCTTTCTCAGGCCCTGCTTCACAGGCCTGGACTTGGGATCGACGTGCAAACTGTGCTCTGCCAACTCTGTAGGGATACCCGGCATATCGCTAGGCGTCCAGGCGAACACATCCTGATTTGAACGAATAAACTCCACAAGTGCTTTCTCCTGCTCGCTGTCCAAGTTAGATCCTATAGCAAATTGCTTGGAGGGATCACCCTCGACAAAAGCCACCATCTTGTTGTCGTGTGCTGCCTTGAATTTCGCTCTCTCGTCTTTAGTGTTTGGTCTTTTTAACGCTGTTCTGTCATCCGGGTCTACTTGAGACCGGTAATACTTGAGTTCCTCTTTTCTACAAGCTTGCTCCGCCATGGGTGCATCTCCTTCATCACACTCGGCTGCTATATCTGGGCTCCCATGTATGGTGATGGTCTGTTTGGGACCCGGGATTTTTAGCTGCAGATATACATAACACGGCATGGCCATGAACTTAGCATAAGCCGGCCTTCCGAATAGCGCGTGATAAGGGCTGCGCAACTTGACCACCTCGAAAGTGAGCCACTCAACCTGGAAATTGTCCTTCGATTCTCCAAAAGCTACCTCCAATGTGATCTTTCCCTCAGGGCACGCTGAGTGACCCGTCACAATCCCGTGAAAAACTGTCGAACTTTTATGTAGCTGGGACTCCTTGAGACCCATGCGTAGAAAGGTTTCCCAATATAAGATATTGATGCTGCTTCCACCGTCCATTAGGACCTTTTTCAACTCATAACCATTAACTTGTGGTGCAACCACCAATGCTAAGACTCCCGGGTGTTCTATCCTTTTCGGGTGTTCTCTTCTGCTCCATGTTACGTCCTGCTCCGACCATCTCAGGTATCTCGGAACAGCCGAGGAAACCGAGTTTACCGCTTTTTTTTAGTATCTTTTTATCCTTGTTGGAAATTCCTGTAGTATGCACGTGGTATTGTCCCAATTGCTTGGGGTTAGCTTGGAAACCTCCCGCTCCCCCTTGGTTGTTACCCGGATTTCCGCCTGCCGGGTTACCGGCTGGGGGTGGGCCGTTGCCTGGGTTTCCACTCGGACCCGGTCCTCCTCCCCGGCCTGCACCTCGCATGGCTTTGTTTCCTTCCTCGTTCTTCCATCTCTGTAGGTCCGCGCATTGCTCCAATGAGTGGTTAGCCGGCCTACCATTCATGCTGTGCTTTGGGCACGCCATTCTGAAGATATCCCAGTTGTTACCCGGCCTTGCTGGCCCTTGATAATTTCCTCCGTTATGGTTTCCTCCATTGAAATTTCCATCTGCCCTAGGTCTCGAAGACCCGGCTTTCGTGCTAGCGACAAACTCGGAGCTTCCCTCAAACGGGCGCTTGTTCTGGTTGTTCCCATTGTTGCCTCCATTGTTACCCGGCGTTGATCCATTGCCGGTTCTTCCATTATTACTTGTGTTTGCTTTTGCTTTCTTGTCATCGACATCCTCTTCTGTAGTATCCGTTGCAACGTGTTCGTTGCATGCATCCATTAGCTCTCCCATTGTAACCTTTGAAGAATTTCGACTAGATTTCATGCGAGTTAACTTTTGCACTAAAGTTATGTACTTGCACGTCTTTACCATAGCTTGTAACGCATCCTTGGGCTGAATATCTGTAGATGAGTGAAGTATCTCCATAACCCGGCGCACCCAGCTGCGCGCCGATTCTCCCTTCTTCTGGACACATCGTTCTAGGTCATCAATAGTAAATAGCTTTCTGCACGTCCCATGAAAGTGCTTGATAAACGCAGTTTTCAACTCCTCCCATGACTTGATAGATCCTTCGGGTAGATTATTGAACCGTAAATTTGCTGCTCCTTCCGACATCATCAAGTACATGAACTTGGCTTGAAGATTTTCGGATGCATTGCGAATCGACATAGCCATCTCATAACTGCTCAACCATGTTTTTGGATCCATAGCCGGCTCATAATTCACTACTTTACCCGGTTCCTTGAATTTATCCGGGTAAGACTCAGCCCTGATGTTATCCGACAGACACTTAGGCCCAGCGAGATTAGTCGGAACTGGCCTTACTCGGGAAACGTGCGATCCTGCGGGGGGTGCGGCTGGACGCGGTGCTGCTGGTGGTCCATGCACCGCAGACCCGGCCGCGGCTCTCCTGGCTCTGGAACTGTCCACGATAGCTTGCGCTGCTGATGCTGCTGGTACTGCCTGAACGCGGGGAGGAGGCGGCATTTGTTGCTGCTCTTCCCTCCGTCGCGCTGAACTTGTCTGTATATTTCCGGTATCGCCTCGTTGCTGGCTGATATATGATGTCCCATGCATTCCACTTCTGTGATCCGGGTAATTAACTTGTAGCGCCACCGCAGTGCGCAATAGATCTATGGCCCGCCGGGTCTCCTCTGCGTGGGGTGACTCTCTCACGGGGATTTGATTCAATGCGAGTGTTGCTGCATACACATTATCCATGGGTTTGTTGTAGTGACCTGCTGGTGTGCGAAATCGTGATGGTGGTGGTGGTGGTAATGTATTGCCTGTAGTAACTCCGGTCTGAAACATGGGTAACCCGGCTTGTACGTTTGCCGGCTGTGCTCCTCCAGTTGCGGGTTGATGTACAGTTCCTTGGTTCGCCGCTGGAATCGGTTGATCCTGAGGTGTGATGAATAGCGCGGCCGGGTTTATGACTCCACCCGTTGCCGGTAATCTGGTTTGGTGCCTTTGATGCACCCTAGTTGTTTCTTCTCGGAGCCGGTTTTCCAATGCATCCAGCTCACGTTGGCGCGTGGCCATCCCTTGCCTTTGTTCTTCTACTTGCCTTCTCTGTTGCTCCAATGCACGAAGGGCTACATCCAGATCCCTAACATGTTCCGCCGCGTTTTCCGGAGTGATAACTGTGGCCAGAACGGTGGGATCTAGAATCATATTGTTGTTGAACAGGGCTGGGTGTTGTGGATTTGAAGGACCCGCCCATGGCGTCCGGTTTGCCAGGTATCCGAACGTGTTTGCCTGCAACTCACTATCCGCCGCGTGGCTGGTAACTGATGCCGATTCTCCGTCAACCCGGGTCAGAACCGGGTTTCCGTCAACCGGTCCTTGCTGCTGGGCCAATGCTTGCGCTGCTCCAACGGCGGCCGCGGTCACGTTTCCCTGATTAAGATTGGTCGCAGGAGCCGTGTAAACCGCAACCTGGCGCACAATGCTTGGCGCAGATTCGTACTCTTCCTCATCACTACTATTTTCCTCGTACCGGTCTTCCAGCAGGTGCAAGATAGACTCGGTATCATTTTCTCTCATGACCCGGCCACGCGGGGTCCATGTCGGCTTCTCCGGCTGTTCCCTCTTCGTGGTGGGCTCTTCTGTCGGATCTACCGTACCGACCGATTCTTCTCCATCCGACTGAACGTAGGTGGCCTTTCCTGACACAGAATCAAATCCAAAATTGTCAGGGATTGAACCGGACGTACGTACCATGCCGATGAAGACGTTGATCTGGCCGATTGTCACGACAGATCCGGATTCGAGCAGATCCGACTCTGGCCCCCAGCCAAAATCGTCCACCATCTTCTCTCCTTCGGGGTCGGTGTAGATCTCGCCGATGATGAGGTTCTCCATGTTCTTCCGAGCTTCTCCCGTGATGTAAACACCCTTGGACGTAGGCCCCATGGTGGGCGCCAACTGTCATGGGATAATCACGGCAGACGTTACCGGGGGTAACTTATCTTGGGGCAAATCGACTCTGGTGTTTGGGAGAGGGTTTAGCTCAAAGGAAAACATGATGATATGCAATCTGGTAGCCGGCAATCAAGTCGCCGAGTCTCCGATCTAAATATAATCTCAACTCTCGTGTTACACTGGATACTCGATACCCTGCTATCTTGTTTGAACTATTGGATCTTGTCTAGTCTAACCCTAGGGGCCGGCTTATATAGTATTCGGACCCCCTGGCCTACTCTCCAAGGCGTACTCTAAATCCTACCTGGACACTGCTTACAAACCCTAAACTTCCTTATCGGAACCCACAATCCGGGTTACGAGGCCTACGTTCCTGGGCCTTCTAGAAACTCCTTTATCCTAAGCCGGGTCTTGCGCAGCGTGCTTTGGGCCGAGTTACTCCTTGGCGTTGTCCTACCGGGTTATCATCCCTCCATCAAGCTTCTCCTTCTCCTCCCCACCAACTCCGGTGACCCCCATCCTCCACCCACCAACTCCGGCGAGCATCCGACGAGATCCGGTGAAATTTCGAAATTTCGAAAAATTCCCGCGGCCATATCTGGCCGCCTTTTTTTTGTAAATTCAAAAAAAAAAATCTGTGGTGCACCCCTACTTGGTGCGCCACAGAATTGCAAATTTCTGTGGCGCACGGCTGAGGTGCGCCACAAAATTGACATTTCTGTGGCGCACGGCCACAGTGCGCCACAGAAAAATATTATATGGCGTGAATTCTGTGGCGCACCCCTCTGGCCCCTAGGTGCGCTACAGAATTGGAAAATGGTGCGCCACAGATAAGGCTTTCTGTACTAGTGGCCTAGTCCGTTTCTTGAATCTCACAAGTAAAAAGATTAGAAAAATAATGTAGAAGGTGAGGCTTTAAATTATCCGTACCTTCCAACCATGAATCATCTCCCACCTTCAACTTTTTAATATAATTCTTGCGGCGTCGGGCATTTGCAAATTTATGGAAGAAAGAAGAATTCCTATCTCCATATTGTAGCCAGTTTGCTCTAGAACGCTGCGCCTAATATACCTCATCTTGGTCAAGGAGAATTTCCACCAGATTGGACAGTTCCTTCGCTTTCACTTCATTTTCATCCGTCAACTGCCCATCTAGAGCTGCTTGGAGATCCCTGTGAGCTTTCCGAAGTCTTCGCTTTGGAGCTTTCAGAAATCTTGCGTCCCACGCATGTAATGACGCATGCATGCAAGCAAGTCGATTCAGTACCCCTTCGCATTCCCCTGCATCGTCCCATGCCTTCTGTACCCGAGCACAAAAATCAGTCTCATGCAACCAGTGAGCTTCAAACTTCCGCTTAGATTGGTGGGTGGATCCCAGGTGCGTTTTATTTTCCGTATCTAACAGTATAGGTCTATGGTCCGACCTAATAAAATCCAAGTGTTGGATACAGTAATCAGGATGCACAGCACACCAAGCATCAGTAGCCAATCCGCGATCAAGCCTCTCCCTTATTTTTCCCCTTCTCCAGGTAAACTTTCCTCCAACAAATCCCAAGTCGTTTAAGTTGCAGTCCAACAGAATATCACGGAAAGCCTCCATATATCTTATTGGTCTGTCTCTTCCTCCTTTCTTTTCATGCGGGTATAGAATTTCATTAAAATCACCGATAATGACCCACGGTAGTTGCGATATATTTTTTGAGATTTCTCATCCTCTCCCAAGTTTTGTATTTATCCTCCCATTTGGGTTCCCCATAAACTCCTATCAGTCTCCATATTTTATTCGGGCTCTCAATAACCTTCACATCGATATAATTAGTAGTAGATAAAATTGGTTCGATAGAAACCTCTTTTTTTCAGAACATAATGACTCCTCCACTCCTTGCACTGCTAAACTGAACTATTTTGAAATCCATCCTTAATCTTCTTCTCAAACAATCTGCCGGATAAGTATCGAGGTGAGTTTCCGACAAGAACAAAACCTCGGGGTCACATCGCTTCTGGATATCCACAAGCGTTAGAACTGTCGGGGTGTTACCCAAACCCTGACAGTTCACACTCATTATTTTCATTGCGACGGGACGGACTCCTCGAAAGAGCCCGCCGATCCTAGTGAAGGGGAGTTAGCTCCATCCTTCTTTGAACGTTTCTTCCTTTCTATCTCACCCAACCCCATGTTCCCCTCCGTAGGGGTATAATCAATCTCCAATGGTTTTGTATCATTGAGGAGTAAGTCTTCCGATTCTTCTATATTATCCTTCTGGTACTCGAACAATCTTTTCTTTGCTGCCACATTTGCTATTGCCGCATCCCCCATCTCTCTATCAGTAGGTTTTATGGGGCTAGACGCCGTATCTTTCAGCTCTTCAGCAACTTCGGTCTCTTTATAGTATGGCAATACATTAATTCTCCAACTAGATGGATTACCATCTCGAAAAGTCGGTTCTCTACCTCCTCTTCCAGATCCTTCTCCTCTCGTAGTTCGGCCACGCCTACCGCTATTTTCTAAGAATCCACCCCTCGATGAATTGGACCCTCTTCCATGTCATGTGCTCCAATTTGCCTTCAAAAAATCCCCCCACTTCAAATTGTTTTCATCATGTTCTCCAGAGCCACATTCTAGGTATGAGTGTCCTATATGACCACACGGACCACAAAACTTAGGGAATTTTTCATACATCAGCTGGAAGAATTCCCTCTGTCCTTCCCTGGAGACTGTGACAAATCTTCTCAACGCTTTCCTGACATCTATTCTCACCCGGGCTCTGATAAAATTACCCATGCCATGCACATCTAATTCCACCTTACTAACCTTGCCAATCTTTTTCTCCACTAGATTCTTCACGAGATTCTCGTTTCTGTATCCCACAGGTAATCAATGGATTTGGATCCAAGCATCAATGTAGTTAAGATCAAAGGACTCAAAATTTGCAAAACCGTCATACTTCTCAATGCACACAGCCTGCTGCCGAAACAACCAAGGACCTCCTTGTTCCACCTTCATCCAATCCCCTAAACATGAACATTGAACTGTGAACACATTGCCTTCTAGGTGTTGGATTTTTATCTCTTCGGCTGGACTCCAAGCCACTCTCATGTGTTGTTCAAAGGTCTGGGGGCTAAAGAAATTCGATGTATGAACTCTGGCCAACGCCATCCACTTGATCGCTTCCTTCAGAGCCGATTCCTCTTCCTCAAATATCAGATCATCAATCTCATCCTTGTCTACCCCCAAGCGCTGCAGCAAATCCTCGATCGCTTCCCCTAGTTTTCCTCCTTGTTCTTCTGCTCTGGTTGCCGAGTTCGCACTTGATCCTGCCATGGCGATCTCCTCACAACCCTAGGCAGAACCGGACCAGAGGATCGTCCACTAGACTACCGCGAGGGGATATAATACCCAGTTCCCGGATTCGAGTTGGAGTACTGTATCAAGGGACTCCGCCACCGGCAAGGAGACGGCGTTGGAGGATGAGTACCCTAGTCGCCCGATAGATCGCCTATCGAGCCCTAGGTCGTTCGCTTCGAATTAGAAAACCACGATATTATTAGAATAATAGAAACAATAGGTGCACTTTTTATGTTTCTCCCATACTTTCTGTACATCATCAAGGAAATTACTGTCATTAAACCATGAGATATCAAATCTGGAACTTTTTTCTTGGCCACGATATTACTCCCAGTGTCAATAATAAGCATATTATGGTTAGAGATCTCTCTAACCACTTTTCTCGTGCTAACAAGAGGAAAAATCTCTTCCCATGGAGGTACATCAACACTCTATCCAATTTATCAAGAGTAGGAGACAATTGATTATTGGTCCAGGTATACATCCCTTCTGCCATATAAATCTCTTGCAAGTTAAGAGTATGAATGATACAGTTAAAGATATTAGAAGAGTGAGGAAGCACTGTATGTTTGTTCTTTTCACCAACATGCCTCAAGATATTAAAATCTCCTCCCACTATATAGGGTTCAGAAATTGCATTACAGCAAGTAGCAAGCTCAGCTAGGAAATCCTCTTTCAACTCCTCATGACAAGGTCCATACACAGTGATAAGAGACCATCTACATTTCTCTATCTTATCCCAAATATTAGTTGAATCAAATGCCTCCCTATTTTCACAGTAGAAACTTCAAGGAAGATTCTCTAACACCACACAAAATCCCACCAAACTTACCAACAGAAGGGACCCATTTCCAAAAGAAAGCCCCCTCTGGGTCAAACTTCCTAAAAAAACCATCCTTATACTCATGTTCCATAGTTTCCTGAAGCCCAATAAAATCTAGATTATTATCTCGAATAATATCGGTGAGACAAGCTGCCATTCCTTTCTTTCTTATCCCCCTTAATTTCCAAAAGCCTCCTAACATTTTAAACTTTAAGATTTATCCATCTTCCTAGCATTCCTCCCAGGATCCAGGGGAGAAATGTTCGCCTTCTTTTGACTTCTTGTTAGGGGTCTAGAAGTCACTACCTTAGCATTTCCATTAGACATTTTTTCTAGATTTTCTAGATTGGACAACAATAAAGGGACTATCTGTCTCATCATCCTTATCCGAAACCGACCCTAGTCTCAAAGGAGTATAATCCCCAAGATCATGGTCCACGGTAAAAAGTACTATCATTAACGGATGCACCATTTTAGCAGGTTCATTAGTTATCTCCATATTTCTTAATAAATTCACTCAAAATTATCGTTAGGAATATCCACCCCCATATCAGTAGCTCTAGCAATAATATCACTATCAGAGAGCACAACAAAGGAATTCTTACATGATTGAGAAGTGCTTGTACCTTCAAGGTTTCTCTTTTTTGCCACCGCCGCCGCTTGCTCGACAACATTATGCATCTTCTTCTCCTGGTTGCGATGACTCACCCGGAAATTCCTAGCTTCTTTCATAGGTTCCGCAACTTCATCATAAATCACCGGCGAGGAGTACCAGGAGACTGTACTGTATAATCAGGAACTTGGCTACGGGATCCTCCATCAGCTAACTCAGTAATCGTAAAGGAGTTTAAAGTTGGACACTATGCATCATCCAGATGTGCACTTTCATTTGCTACAACTGGGGTAATGGGAACCCAGTTGACCACTCTTAAGTCTTGGACTGATGAAGCAACACAGGGAGATGTGGACTCGGGTTCCTCTTCCCCAATATCCATAGTATTCCCCTCCACTATCTCCAGGCCACCTCTATCTTCTTGCCCAATACTTTTCTCAGGGATTTTTTCCTCAAGCATTAATTTCTGAAGTTTCTCAGCATCAATTTGCTCAATTAGGAGGCCTTGATCTTCTTCACTATCATCCTCAGTATCATGCTCAGAAATTGCCGCCAAAGCCTTGGTATAATTCTTGCCTCCTACGAAATTGGATTGGCTGGAGCTAACTCTCAAGTCAGTGCTCGACTCAGTTCGACTATTTGACACTATGTTATTATCCACCCTAGTTCTCTTAGGGGAAGGGGCACTGTGAAAGTAAATAGAAACCGCAGATTTGTCTCTTGGATTCTCCCCGACCACAATATTTTCAATTTCATAGAAAAAGTCGTAGAAGTAATCGCCCAGCACCCCCTCTGCAGATTCAGGAAGTTCATTCACATCCCTGCACCCAATGAGAATTCTGCAGTACTCAGGCTTATGAAGACTTGCCTGGTCAATTTCCAACCATACCCCAACCAAAGAACCCACATATGCTGCAGTAGCTTCACACCTCTTCTCCAATGGAATATTACGCACTTTCACCCAAGCCTTATGCACAGGAAATTTGGCTCCTACAGCATCAGACCAAGGAGTCAGACTCAGCACACCAGTAAAGGTTTTCATCTCCATATGTTTACCATATTAACAAGTCCTTTCCACTTCTTTCGAGCTAGGATATCTCAGAAGAAATTGCCCAGTCCCAACCACTCGAGCCGTACATCTCCACCCAGAACCAAAGAACACATTGAATTCTTTCTCTATGTCACGAAAATTAGGATTCCCTTCCAACACAGATATAATCACAGAGGTGGCTTATTCTTTCACTTGTTTCCCAGCACAAGCATCAGGAAAATAAAAGAAGCCAAGACGAGGGGCCTGAAAACCACACAGGTCGAATCACTTGACAGAGATGAGACATATGACCCAGTCTATTACAGCGCTCACATATAATCATTGGTGTCGGATATATACTGAATAGGGGTATATCAGATGGTAGTCAAAAGTGCCGGATTACCAGGGTGGCCCAAGTGGTAGTGGGCTATGGTCCATTGGGCGGCCCAGTAAGCTGACGCGCAGAAGCCGGATTCTAGAAGAACCCGGATCACGGCCCATGTGAACTGGCTTGGAGTAGAAGGCGGATTCCTTACTTTCCAAGTTAGAAGTTACCGTAGTCTTATAGGTTTCTTACTCTGTATGCCCTAACCCGGCTATTATATAAAGCCAGACGGGAGATAAGATAGATAGACAAGAAGCTACATGCTAACTCGCCGGGAAGTTGATCCTCACACTACTAGGAAAATGGCTATAGGAGTGATGATACCCGGGACGCACTGGAAGTTTGGCACGTCACGCCTATTACCCGTGGCGCACCACCGTTTGGTGAGTCGCACCTTAAGACATACCCGCGGCGCACCAAACATAAGGCGCGTCGCGCCTATGTGTGGGGCCGGGGTGGCGAGCCTCCGAGGCATACCCGCGACGCACCTAGGCAGTGGTGCGTCACAGCTATGTTGGATACCCGCGGCGCACCTTCCAGTGGTGCGTCACGGCTATCTATTCCACGGGTACAGTCTATAGCCTATTCTATGCGCGGCGCACCTCGCTGCGGTGCGTCACGGGTAACCTATGCGCGGCGCACCGCACTGCGGTGCGTCACGGCTATTCTATGCGTGGCGCATCTCTCTGGAGTGTGTCACGGCTATCCTTTCGCCTACTAGGACTTGCCCGTTCCCCTCCTTCTTCCTCTTCCACATCCACGCGCGCGATCTCGATCTGATCGAACCACACCGTCACCGACCACCACCCCAAGCCCTAGCCTCTGCCCTCCCTCCCTCTCGCCGCCGCCCACCACCACCCCAATCCCTAGCCTAGCCTCTGCCCTCCCTCTAGTCGCCACCACCACCTTGCCTCTGCATCGACCTAGGAGGAGGAGGAGCAGGCGCAGGACCACGTCCAGGAGCCATCGACCACTGCGTCGTCGTCGTCTCCATCGACCTCTGTAGTCTACATCGACTGCGCCGTCGTCGTCCCGTCTCCATCGACCTCGAAGCCCGACGAACAAAGGTGCGCCGCCCCCCTAGTCCTCTCCCTCCCCTTCTCCTCGATCCCGCCCCTAGATGGCTTGCTAGGAAGACGCAGCAGCCGCTCGACGGTGCCGCGTGATCGGTTCATGGATGGGTGCGGCGTCTGCCGGAAATTTGAGCTGGGCAGGCAAAGCCGTCAGAGGCGCTCATGAATTCGTTCTCTGAAGAAATGATTCCATTCGACCTAACAACACAGGGATGATAAGTGTACCTATGCGAGTCTGTTCCTGATACATGCATGTTTCATTTGCTGTTGAGTCTATACGTATAGAACTTTGCGCTTACAAGTTGGATTAGTGCAGTACAATAGTGCTAGTGGCCATGCCCCATTGGTGAGTAGAGGTTCTTGGAACTTGATGCAATGTATAACAGCACAAGTGGCAAGCATTGTGTGCTCATGTTGGAATAGTAGATATGGGTGGCAAACTGCCAAGAACTGAAGTTGTAGAGCACACGGCCGGGCATGTATAGTTGCAGTGCAACCCCCATTGTCTGAATTCAATAAAGCAAAGTGATACCTCGGTGAAGAAATAGCAGTCTCATCCCATTACTTGGTTACAGCCTGATTTTGTGCAATCAGGCAGAGTCAAAGGCATAGAGATAAATCTCAGTATCTGTTGTTCCCTTACGAAAACATTCAGTATGTGCTCACGGAACTTTAGCTAGAACCTGCAATTCCACCTATGCTGTCTATAAAGCGTAGACCTGTGTCAGATACACGCGTTCCTTTTTGAATTAAAACTGGGTTTGTTCAAAAAAATTGATGGTCCACACTGCTTGAGCACGGACTGAAGCAGTGATTTTGTTTTGGGCTGCCTACAACTATCCCCCAAAAATAATCATGAGTAGCTAAAAATGATGTCTTCAAAGAAGTTCATATATAATTGTCACAGTAAAGAGGCCTGCAGCTCTCCTGTTATCACCTGTTAGCACAGTCGAATTCGAAGTGACCATTGATGCTTCCTGATAAGCAAGCTGACGAAGATATGGATCCTGGACCCTGCGGGTAAGGACACCCCCTCTCAGGCCCAAGGCCAAGGCCCAAGAAGAAGCGTCCTTGGAATACTCCAGAAGGCCCACGTGAAGCCCACCCGCACTAACTTGCGGGTTAAGTTAGGAAACTTGTAACCGACCTAGCTAGAGTTCGAGTCCTCTCCGGGTAGAACTCGAGACCTGGCCATCAATATAAGGCCAGGAGAGCCCCCTAGGAGAGGACCAAGCAATTACCGCACGACCCAAAAGCCTTGAACTCGAGACCTACTCTCGATTCGAGCACACCATTGTAACTGATCTATCCATCAATACAGATCGACAAGAGGCAGGAGTAAGGGTTTTACCTCTACGAGGGCCCCGAACCTGGGTAAATCTCGCCCCCTGTCTAGCCGACGATTCCACCAGCGCTCATGGGTTCTCCTAATCGAAACCCGATAGGTTCACCGAAGGGATTTGTTGAGTCAGGGATTCGACACAAGCCTAAAAAGGAAGAAGTGATTTTTCCCCCTTTTAACCAAACTTTCAACCTGGAGTAGTAAAAGTGATGTTTCCCTTTTGAATTTCATGTTAGCAAGCACAGCAGAGGGACCTGCAACTTTGTTACCACTTGTCCCCTGCACTGTTAACCTCTCGGTTTGTGCACTCTGCATTGTTCACCTCTCGGTCATTGGGGGCTTTGTGTCTTCCTAATGTTAACCTCCCATTCTTTGAGGGCTCTGTGTCTCTGCACTGTTCACCTCTCGGTCATTGGGGGCTCTGCATCGTATTTGCACTGTTAACCTCTCGGACTTTGATGGCTTGGTGACAAGCAATAAGCATAGGTTATCTACTTCATCTTGCTGCCCCTGGAATTATTATCTGATAGGAAGTGCCCAGGTTTTTGTTGTGTGTGCTTGAGCTGCGTAGCTCGAGCTGTGGTGCAGGAGAAGAAATGGACTTTGTAAACATTTCTTGTGTTGGTGATGGTGCTGGTGAATCTTGTTTTGGAAATCTGTCCGGCCATCGAGCCGTTTAAAACTTTGCAGGGAATTCAAATGAGTTTCCCATTTTCGCCGAAATGTTGATTAATTTCCGTTTCGGCAAGAATCAGGCACTCTAGTGTTAGAAAATTAGCAAAGGTCATGCCGAAATTTTCCCGTGAATTTAGGACTTAGCCATTTTCCCGTGACAGGAGCAATGTCGGATGTTATCTGTCACATTTAATTTTCAATAATGCATATTTCCATGACAAATCAATGGTCTATGTCCCCAAGTGTTGCTTTGTTTTTGAATATTCCATTAAAGTAGATAGCCTTGCTGCATTTGTTTTGTGATAGGTAGGTTCTGCCATTTGTCTTTGTTTTGTGATAGCTATTCTCCTCTAACCTCTATGTGTACTTTCTTAATTTAATAGAACATGGCTTGCAAAGTATGTCGGTCCCGATGTGCCCAAAGACGATTCATCGGGACTTCTTTTATGCTTCAGCTCCACGACGGTGACGTTGATTCGTTGGTAATTAACAATTCTTTTTATGTTAACTTGTTCTTTCATTTTACTATCTAGCTTGAGACTTGTGTTTCTTAACAAAAGATTCTTTATATTTCTTTTTTAGATTCTACCATGCAATATTCACGAAGAGTTCAACGAGTTGGTTGGCAATAACGTGGATTTCGATGTTCACGGGACCACTTACATTCTTCGAGTGAAGAAAGAAAGAAAGAAGACCTACTTCTGCGGGGAACAATTGCAGGCTATCATCGTCACGTACAATTTAAGCGGAGGTGATTACATTCACTTCTCTATGGAAGGACGGCAACCTCGTATCAAAATTCTGTATATGGGCGGGATTGCGAGCGAGGATGGCGGGAGTGAGGAGGAAATTGAGAACACTGAGGATGATATGGACACTGAGGATGATATGGACGAGGAGGACCCATGGAAACATGTGGTGGTTGCTCAAAGAGCGAATCTTAGCGAGCTTGAGAAGGACCGTGTCCTGCAGAAACTTGCCCAGATAGATAGCTACATCGGGTTCCCTTTCGTGCATCGCATCACCAACACTAACATCTCCAATGGACATGTCATGGTATGTTTCTTAACACTTTCTTATTCCTATAGTTGCTTATGTTATAATGTGGCCGGTATTTGACATTGTGCTTTTATTCTTTCTTGGAATTGTGTGTTGTAGAAAATACCTATGGCGGTAGCGGACAGTGCTGGCATGGAGCAAGGTACCATTGGAGTACGCCGTGGAGAATCAGGAAATGTCACCGCAGTTCCGATCACCAGGTATAATGCTGATGGTCGCGTCATCCTCAACTCTCAAGCATGGAGGCAGTTCCATTCCGCAAGAGTTGGTATGGAGGTTGGCCGAGCTATTCTGATCACCATGAGGAATAGTGACATCCCCAACTTGGACATGATTATGGTCATCGACTACATCAGCGCCCGCTAGATAGATGAACTATGTGGTGATGATCGAGACTATGTAATATGGTTGTTTTCGAGACTAACTCCTGGATTTATTAGTAGTATATATGGTTGTTTTCGAGACTATGTAATATTTCTTCTATAAAAATTTATTCTGTCATTTTGTTGTCAATTGCATACCTGTATTTGAGCTACTGATATTCTTCTGTATTTTGTCTACTGACATTCTTCTGTATTTGAGCTGTATATACCTGTATAAATACGGTACTGCTTTTTTTTTAAAAATACAGCATAGTATAGCCGTGACGCACCAAAACGAGTACCCATGACGCACCTGGGAGATTAGGCGTGACGCACCTAGCAATAGCCCCGGCGCACCACCCCCGTGCGTCACGGGTATAAATAGGCGCGGCGCACCAGCTTGGTGCGTCACGGATAAATCCATAGGCGCGGCGTGATAGCCGTGACGCGCCCAGGTGCGTCACGGATAAGAAACTTGGTGCGTCACGGGTAAGCTTTTCCCTAGTAGTGTCAGCGAATAGCTAAACAGAACCTCACACTGTAATTGTATATACAGGCTTTAGCCCTGATTAGTGAGATTGCAGGAGTAGGAATGTCGTATTATTACGACGTACCCAACCTGGGTAAATCCTGTGTCTTTGTCTTTAACGCGATCCCGTTTCCCCACGTCTCTACCCGTAGTCTCATGGCACCCCCGTCTATGAAAACAACTACGATGTCTCGACAGTTGGCGCCCACCGTGGGGCAAACGACGTCAGGCGTTAAGTTCCAATCTGGGATACTCGGCGGGATTGGCAGTTCCATAACTGTCGGAAGCCTGGAGTTCGACGATGACATCGGACGCTTCCTTGACAATGGATCCTACATACCGGCGCAAAATTATCTGGTAAGTGCCTGCTTGTTACCGATCGGATCTGCTAATATCTTTATCGGACTAACTGCAGAGGCCATGGGGTTTTGCGGTCGAAGCAAATTTTTCCCACCCGCCCTATACCCAGTCGAAGACGACTATGATACCGGATTTTTCTCAGATCGCCGACAGGAAAGTGATACAAACTTTATCGGTATGGTGCAATCCGAAGTCGCCGAAAACACGGATGGCGGAAACCCCGTGCAAGAGGCAGACAATAGCACACCCACCACAGAGGTGGAAGATCCGACATCCGTCAACATGGCGATGAACTCGAAAGCTGACTCAGTGCTAGCCGCCATTGAGGCGAGGTTAGAGTCAGAAACCGGATCGGATGATTTCGATTCCGAAGATGAAGATGAGGACACCTTCGAGAGAAAGGCAAAGTCTCTTCAAGAGGGATTCCATGAAGTACTAATGGCAAAAACGGCTGAAACCACGGATGCCGGCAGTCAGGAAAGCCCTAAAACTCCTCCGCCAGAGGAAGAGAGAGAAGATGGAGAAACTTCTCCGATATTTCCCAACGTCAAGGAATTGACAGAGGATGAACCTGCTAAAAAGCCTCCCTCTTCCAAGAAAAAGCACAAGGCCGCTAAAAAACTCCAGTACAAACTCCGGAAGAAAAAATCGGCTGATCCAGCTGACGAAAGCCCGGAAGTAGGAGATGCAAGCGGAATAAAACCCGCGGAGAAGAAAACCAAGGAAATCCTTGTTCTGCCAATGACAGAACAAGAAGAACATGATTTGTTACAAACGCCAGTGGGACTAAATGAACCCCCTGAGATGCTGGAAGCCAGGAGACGAGCTTTCCAACGGCAACAGCAACATCTACTCAGATCTCGGGAATACCTGCAAAAAACCCAGGATGACATCAAGCTCATGAAGTAAGAAATCGAGGAGTACGAGAAAAAGAATAGATCTGCCTTAAAACCTACAAGGTTACCCGGAATCGTAAGACCGGAAGTACTGCCGCCAAAGGAAAGGTTCATAACCCATCTTGGCAAAAGCAAGTAAACGGCAAGGATGCTAGAGGTGAACCAATATACAAAACCGCAGCAGAAAACACGGAAGCAGCGTTCGCCATCCTCAACAATGACATGTACTCCAACGGTGAAAAACTTCAAGGGGTGTATGCTTTCCTAGGAAAAGCATTGCAACAACAACAGCGGGGCCAAGAGTGATCAGGGAAGTTGCACGACGACTCTGACCTATGCAAAACAGCTACTTGCGCCGCTGGAGCACCTGGACCGGAAGAACCTGGAGATTCAGACAATTCAAAGGATAAGAAAGCGGATCCGAGAAAAGACAAGAAAAATCCCGACAATAGGGATGAAGCGTCTAGAACCGGATCCCATCTCCCGAAAGGTGGACTCAAACCCCACGATCGGGAAGAAAAACACCGGAATGACGGCAAAGCAATGCCACCTCCGAGACACCTAGCTGAAAAAGCTGGAAGACATGACGTACCTCACAGGCGTGAGATATCTCGGACACCTCCTAAGGATAAAGAAAGGCACAGGAGTAGAACTCCGCCTCATCCAAAAGGACGTGATCTCGGAAGAAACATAAACGATCCCGGAAAAGCGCGTTCGCGCAGCAATGGAAAAGAAAGGAGTAGATCCACTTCTGTCCATTCAGCCGGCAAGTATTCCGCACACATGGATAGGGCGAAATGGATGATATGTACTTTGGACCTAAGTGTTTCACTGATAGGATCCGAAGGATAACCCTGCATTCTGGCTTTGCCAAGGTTGGTCCAACGTACCAAAAATACACCGGTAGTACAAACCCGGATACCTGGCTCTCAGACTACTATACAGCCGTCCAGATTAACAATGGGACAGACCTGGAAGCTGTAAAGTTTCTTCCCCTAATGTTACAGGATGGAGCCAGAGATTAGATCAATGGATTTCCATCAAGAACTGTCGACACCTGGGATGATATGGCTCGAGTACTCACTTAGCATTTCCGGGGAACTTATAAACGCCCGAACAACATCAACCAGCTGAACCGTTGCACCCAATTCGAGGATGAACCATACATGGATTTAATCTCCAGATGGACTGCAATGAAGAATACTTGTTCTGGAGTAACTGACGTACAAGCAATGCATGCTTTCGTCAATGGCATAAAACCCGGACTTGTACCGTTCATGGTTGGTTCCAAACAACACAAAGATCTCGGATCTATGCTTACAACCGCCAATGAACACGCTACAACCGAAGACGACATCAGAGCAAGAGGAGGCAATATCGATGCACTAATACTGGCCAAGAAAAATCCTCGCCCTGAGAAATAAGGAACTTCAGATGCAACACCAAAACCCAAAGAAGTTAACATAGCCTTTGGAAGTGAAAAAGGGAATAGATGGAAAGAACGCAGTTCAGAACCAATCAACTACACTAAAGAAGAGTGGGAGAAGATTAAGTCGGAACCCTGCGTCCACCATTCGCAATTCGGGAAACCCACCCATACGAACGCACAATGCCGGCTGAACAAGCACATGAAAGGCAGTGCAGGATCCGGAAATAAGGGGAAGAGTTCCAAAAGGAAATTTTCCAAACAAAAGACAGAAGCTGAGAAAGAAGACAGTGAATCGGACACTGACGAAAAAATCCAGGAACAATAGCGAAAAGGCGAACCCAAGTTTCCGAGAGTTTATGGAGAGTGCGCCCTAACTTTCCTGGCAACTCCGTCAGCAAAGGTGGCAAAAAGAACACTTCGAGAAATAAACGCGGTTGTTCCAGCAACCCCGAAATTCTTGAAGTATTCAAACACACCAATCACCTGGGATCAGTCTGATCATCCTGGAAACATCCCTGAACCCGGCACACAAGCTCTTGTTGTAACCCCTATTGTCCAGAACACTAGGCTAAAAAGAGTGCTGATGGACGGAGGATCCAACATTAACATAATGTATCTGGATACGCTGAGGCATCTGAAAATCTCCGAGGCCCAGCTCAATTACAGCGCCATACGCTTCCATGGCATTGTTACTGGGAGGCAAGCACGATCCCTAGGAGAAATTTCCCTAGATGTCACTTTCGGAGAAAAAGATCACTTCCGTCAGGAAAAAGTATCCTTCGAGGTGGTGCCGTTCGAAAGCGTGTATCACGCAATACTCGGACGTCCAGCTTTCCCCAAATTTATGGCAAGATCATGTTATATCTATAACAAGATGAAGATGCCAGGGACGAAAGGAGGAGTAATCACCATAACTGGAGACTTCATGCTAGCGAACAAGCTGGAAAAAGAAAACGCCCTTTGCGCTCAGAGGGTTATAGCAAAGGAAGAGCTGAAGGAGCTGGCTAAGGAGGTATCGCCGACAGAAATGCCGGCAGGAAAAGAAACCCGGAAGCCAGCAGATAGCTTCAAGGCGTGAATACAAGACAGGTAATCCTAGATCCCAATGATTCGACAAAATTTGTCGTAGTAGGAACTGGGATGACCGACAAATAGGAAGGCGAGCTCATCAAGTTCCTCCGTGAGAACTGGGATATATTCGCCTGGTATCCGGCTGACATGCCAGGCGTACCCAGGGAACTTGCTGAGCATCAACTCAAGGTGATTCCAGGCTCCAAACCCGTCAAACAAGGTCTCCGTCGATGTGACGGAAGAAGATGGAAGGCTAGTGGCAAGGAAATAATCCGGCTTTTAGCAGCAGATTTCATCCAGGAAGTAATACACACTGAATGGTCTGCAAATCCGGTATTAATACCGAAGAAAGACACTACTGCTCTTAGAATGTGTATAGATTACACCGGCTTGAACAAACTGTGTCCAAAAGATAGTTTCGCGTTACCGCGAATCGATCAAATAATAGATGCCACCGCTGGCTCTAAGCTTTTATGCTTTTTGGATGCATATTCCGGGTATCACCAAATAAGCATGAAAAAGGAAGATCAAATTAAGACTTCTTTTATAACCCCTTATGGGACGTACTATTGCATAACCATGCCATTTGGCCTGAAGAACGCAGGTGCAACTTACCAGCGTTGCATGCAACGTTGTTTGCATAGTCAGATTGGCAAAAATTTCCATGTTTACGTAGACGATATTGCTGTCGTAACCAAAGAAAAAGACACACTCCTTGAAGATTTGCGAGAAACCTTCGAAAACTTACGCACTTACAAGATGAAGTTAAATCCATCAAAGTGTGAATTCGGGGTTCCCTCAGGAAAACTTCTGGGTTTCATCGTTTCTCACAGAGGAATAGAAGTTAACCCAGAAAAGATCAAAGCCATCTTAAACATCTCCAAACCCACGTGTGTAAAAGATGTCCAAAGATTGACGGGTTCCGCTGCAGCCGTCAGCAGATTTATTAGTCGGCTGGGGAATAAAGCCTTACCACTCTACAAGTTGCTGAAAAAATCCGAAAAATTCGAGTGGACAGAAGAGGCAGATGCAGCGTTAACCGAGTTGAAGGAAACTTTGATGAAAGCTCCGATTTTGGCATCCCCAAAAGACGAAGAACCTATGTTATTGTACCTCACGGCTACAAACAGGGTTATTAGTGCAGTAATTTTTGTGGAACGGAAGAAAGACGAACAAAGTATACCTAACCAGCATCCGGTATATTACATAAGTGAAGTATTCTCCGAGTCCAAGCAAAGATACCCTTACTATCAAAAACTGACATATGGCGTATTTTTCGCGTCTAGAAAGTTGCGCCATTACTTCCAAGGACATTCTATAACATTGGTATGTAAAGCACCACTAGGGGATATAATAAACAATGCGGAGGCAACTGGCTGAGTAGCAAATGGGGTATCGAGTCTAGCAACCTTCGACATTAAGTATCAGCCAAGGACGGCAATAAAATCCCAGGTTTTGGCAGACTTTGTCGCCGACTGGACGGAAGCTATGGAGAAAACACCAATGCCAGAGTCCGAGTACTGGATCATGCTCTTTGAAGGATCCAAGATGAAGGAGGGCGCTGGAGCTGGTGTAGTCTTAAAATCCTCTAAAGGAGACACAATGGAGTACGTATTACAAATACACTTCAACGACAGCAATAACGTGGCAGAATACGAAGCTCTGCTTCATGGCTTGCATATTGCAAAAGAAATAGGGGTTAAGCGCATCCTGTGCTACGGCAACTCGGATTTGGTACAGCATCAGCTTAACCAAACATGGGACGCAAAAAGCCCTATAATGGCCGAATACCGGAGAACGGTGGACGAGTTCGCCATTTGTTTTTTCGGATTCAAAGTACTCCATGTTAAAAGGGAGGAAAATTGGAACGCGGATGCGTTAGCCCGCATGGGGTCAGAGAGGGTAAAAATCCTACCACCAGGTGTATTCGTCCACCATTTGTACGAACCATCCATAAAAGGTGGAGATATTGACTATCCTCTGGCTTCCGAGTCAATTGAAGTTATGCTCGTCAACCCGGACTGGACAATTCCATATTTAAACTTCTTAGTCAACCAGAAGTATCCGGAAGGAGCAGACGAAGTCTTGCAGAGACAAATCCAGCGTCGATGCAAAGGATACAAGGTAATTGACAATTGCCTATACAAACGCAGTACTTCCGGAATTTTTCTGCGGTGTATTTCACCAGAAGAAGGACGAGAAATCCTGCAAGAAATCCATGCCGTAGATTACGGACATCATGCTCAATAAAAAATCATAGTTAAAAAAGCATTCCGTGCTGGGTTTTTCTGGCTAACAGCCAAGACAGACGCTGAGCACATAGTGAACACATGTGCAGGGTGTCAATATTACGCCAAGCAGACTAATATGCCGGCCGAAGCACTCAAAACTATCCCAATTACATGGCCGTTTGCGGTCTGGGGGCTAGATATGATGGGACCATTCAAAACTGCGCGAGGCGGACTTACACATCTACTTGTAGTTGTGGATAAGTATACCAAATGGGTGGAGGCTAAACCCATCAAAAAGCTGGACGGTGTGACTGCCAGAAATTTCATCATTGACATAGTCATGAGATACGGCGTTCCACACAGCATAATAACCGACAACGGGACAAATTTCTCCATTGGAGAGTTGGCAAAATATTGCCGACAAACGGGAATTCGCCTAGATCTCGCGTCTGTGGCACACCCACAATCCAATGGACAGGTTGAAAGAATGAATAGCTCAATCCTGCAAGGAATACGCCCAAGACTCGAATCTCCTCTTCACAGAGCAGCTGGAGCATGGGTAGAAGAGCTACCTTCCGTGCTTTGGATTATTCGAACGACGCCAAACAGGTCAACTGGGCAAACCCCGTTTTTCCTAGTTTATGGTGCGGAAGCTATTCTTCCAACGGACATGATCCATGATAGCCCAAGAGTGCGGGATTTCGACGACTCGGATGCCAAAGAAGCACGAAAGGAAGCCGTCGGTCTCTTAGAAGAGGAACGAGAGCTTGTGCTGCAAAGATCCGCCATTTACCAGCAAGGTTTACGACGTTACCATAGTCGGAAAATCAGGCATCGTTCTTTTAAAGAAGGTGACCTAGTGCTGAGATTGATACAGCAAAGGAAGCACAAACTGGCCCCAGTATGGGAAGGACCATTTGTCATTAGTAAAGCTATGAAGAATGGATCATACTATCTTGTCGACATTCGAGATACGGAAGACGATCCCGAGAAGCCGAATCGCAAAAGAAAGAGAAAGATAGATGTTGAGCTAGGAGAGACAAAGAGGCCCTGGAGTGTCCAGCAGTTACGTCTCTTCTATACTTAGTTCAATTTCTATGTAAACATCTTTGAGATCATGAAATAAAGTTGTCGGAATTCTTATATCCATGTTTTTACAAGTTTATTACAGTACAAAGCATGATTCCACGTTATCTATTTCCCAATGATCTTACAAAATACTCAATGTTAACCCGAATTGTGCCTGCGTGCTCGATGTTTAAAAACTGAATGATTTTCAGCCTAGTAACGGCTAATGGAAACTCGGATTGTGCCTGCGTGCCCAAGTTTCATTTAAAAAATTCTTTACTTTTCTCTAAGTATTATCTGATTGTTTATGTGTTGGGTCACTGGAGCTAGTTAGTAAAAATGCCCTTAGTATGATCCATGTTTCCGAATTTGAACTGATTGGTTTTACCCAGTAATTCGGCATGATGATTCATAGTACTATTGAGCCATTTCAAACACTAAGGACAGTTATGTAATGTTCGGGGTATTTTTCCTCAATTAGATTTTATTGTTTGTTTTCCTTTTGCATCATCATGTCATCATGCATAGCATTGAATTTTGTTGCACTCTAAAAAAATATATATATATTTTTTTCTTCTTCTATAAAAAACCTAATTCAAGTTTAGAAATCAAAATGATTTGGCATGTTAAAAAAATGTTTAATTGGCTTATAGATAGCCTCTATTTTAACATCTAATTATTTTGGAATTTTCTATATGAAATTATTCCTGCAAAAACTAATTTTCTAAATTATGTGATAATTTGGGAAAAAAAAAGAAACAAAAAAAATATCTTTGGAAGAGGGCAGGCCAGCCCACCACGGCCAGCCTGACCCAACTCCCACCAAACCTAACCCCGTACCCATCCACACGCACGCACGCACCAGAGGAGGGGATCGAACCCCAACCAGTCTTTTGCGAGCGCCGCCAGGGGCGATGCCCATCGATCCCGAGACCCCTCCCTCTTCTTCCGACAGGAGCACGACCCCATCCCGCCTCCCTCTCACTCGCCCTCCTCCGTTCCGGCCGACAGGGAGCTCCGCCTCCACCCGCAGCAACTCCGGCACGGGACGGGAGCCGGCCTCCTGCGCGCCCTGCCTCCTGATCCTCACGGCGACGCGGCCGGCCTTCCCGGCCGCCCTCTGACATCGCCGTCTCCGGCCGCCCCCGTTCCCGCGGCCAGGAGCGCCGCTCGCAGGCGCGCCCTCCTCCCGAGCTCCGCCTCCATGGCAGGAGCCAAGCTCCCCCACAACTGCCCCGCGCCGGTCACCGCCGTGGCCGACGTGGACGACATCCGGCGCCTCCCTGCGCGTCCTGGTGTTCGATGGAAGTTCCCTAAGAGGCTGGACTCCTCGTGAGAATTTGTATTTGCTCCTGTTCCGTTTGCTGGGGATGATGCTCTGTGTCGTGTGCTTTCTGTGGTAATGACCATCGTCGAATGGACACCACGGCGCCATGTTCGATGTCATCTTCTGTGGCACCGACGTTTGTTTGGGGCGCCCGCCTTCGTGCGCGCCATGAAGACCGCAACCTTGACAAGATCTTTCGTGTCCGCTTTCCGATGGCCGCCTTCGTGCGCGCCGTGAAGATCGGGACCGCCACCAATCCCGAAGGTCATCGATGATGCCGATGGGGCCTCGAAGATGCCCGGAGGCAAAGAGTACCACTACTTCGACTATGGACCGACGACTACTTCCACTACGAAACGAGAATGCCTACAACGACTACTTCCTCTACTACGCCAACTACCACGACGACTCGAGAACAACGGATATGATGTTGCAATTCCACCACAACTACGACTCCGGAACAACTACTTCCTCGACGTCGACTACTCCTTCTACAACCCGTGAACGACTACTTCCTCCACTCCCCGAAGACATCAACGTTGAACCTGATCCTCTTTCCAACGTGCGAACCCAAACCCCAATCCTAACCTCTATTTGCGTATTTTTCTAAACGCCATCTATTTTATAAATGTCAAATCATTGATGTGTTGCATTGCATCTTATGGGTGCGGGTAATAGTAATATCATCAAATAATTAAATATGGAATGAGTTGGGATAATTAAATATTGTTCCGATTCCATTTAAAATTGCATAGCTCATCTTTATATTATCTCGCCATGTTAAACACCATTTAATATTGATGGGTAAATAAATAAAGTGAACCTCCTAAATTAAATGTTGGGCTTCCGGCTCAATTTAAACTGATTTAATTGCATAAATCATAACTAATTCATTTTAACTCCAAATTTGAAAAGTAAAATATGTTTTCCACGAAAAATTCTCTAAACTTTCCAAATATCAACTTTGTTTTCTGGTTTGCAACATTTAAATTGGATATTTGCTTCACCTCTTATTTAATGCATTTAAATTGGTAAAATGCTTAACTAAAATCATTTAAAATTGTTTCTCAACCAATAAAGTATGTTTTCCAATCAGATTCATGTCATTAACATGTTCATTTTATTCATATTCCTGTTTGCATCTTGCCTTGTGCATTTTAGCATTTGTTATGCATGTTCATCTATATGACAACATATGGAATGTGTGGGCTAATTAATTCCAACTATTGCCCATTCCATTTAAATTTCCTGGCTCACCTCTTTTATTATTTGCCATGATAAACAACATTTAAATTGCTGTGTGGATACACAACTTGAACCAATTCCTATTTCTCCGGACTCCGGTTCCGATTAAATTGCTTAAGTTGTTTCCCCTGTTGCATCTTGCCATGCCATGCATATAAAATAGGATCATGCTGGATCTTTTGCCGTAGTAGTAATTGTTGTATCCGGTATTTGTTCTAGTTCGTTGCTTCTTCGCGGATAGGACGCTGAGATGATGTGAGCAACGACAACTTCTTCGGATGTACCTCTACTTGCTGGATTCCAGGCAAGTATACTCACTTGCTACCCGTGTTGCCTTTCCTCACTTGTTACCGATTCTTTCCGTTGTCTTTATGCTAGCCTTATGATTCGATGCTTGTGTCTCAATCCTATCATATGTTTACCTTGCAGCCATGATATAGCCTTTCCTTCCACTTCCTATCAACTGTTGCTTGTTTACCTTGTTGGCCCTCGTGTCGTAGTTGCATGCTTATTGTTGTTTGCGCTCAGGTCTTGTTGTCTTTTTTCATATCACCTATTTAGTTTGATAGTTGGGTTTCAATTTAATCAACAACATGTTAATGTGTTGGGTAATAATAATTTGATGATAAGGCACCGGCAGGAGGCCCGGCGTGGTTTTGAGGCCTGCTAGTGTCGACCTTAATTAGGAAAAGGGTCTTGTCTACTGATCCATGATGAGCGCACTAACCGCATGTGGGAAGCGAGTATGGGCGCCCCCTCAACTTTGATTCGATTCGCATCTCGTCCAAATCGCCACACTTAGTTCGGGCTTTCCATTTGATGCACGCATATGCAGGTACGAACCCTTGGCGCCAGGGTGGAACTTTTGTAGTCGGCATTTAGGACGGCGTGGTCTTCCAGTGCTATGACGGTCCCCCTTTTCTTCGTGGGGGCTCGATTAGCCGCGCACGCACAGCACGTGGTTCTTTGGGTTTGATGCGAAGAAGAGTTGGGTTGTGTTGAGTACCTCGCTTGGTGGGTTGATCCCCCGTCTGGCGGGATATTTTTACGTGTACGGACAAATTGGTGCATCCCTGCAGGGTTAAATCTTCTCGAGAAGCCGTGTTGTCCGCGGTTATGGATGACTTGGTGAAAGTGCTGGCTAACAAGTACTCAGACAACTTACACCTAACGATAATAACTTGACTAGTAATGTAGTATTATCTTCACCATATAAATGAATGTCACCTTAATCAACAGCGTGAGTTTCCTTGGGTTGCTTCCTTAGCAGGGGGTAACATTGGATGGGTATTGTTTGGTGAGTAGTTGTAGTTGGTTCTGGTACGCTATCTTATCCCTTTCTTTTAGACGGATGTTGTAGCGCGTCTCTGTAGTTAGTTAGTGCAGCCAGCTGCCGCTTCTTTGCAACAATCCTTCCTTTCCGATGTACCCAAAGTATTTGTATCTGATGATGATTGGTTACGCTGGTATCTTGAGAGTATGGGTTATCCACTTGCCAGTACTTAACCGTACTGACCCACGAATCCATTTCGTGGCTGCATATTCAACATTGCGGTCAACAGGTTTGAAGTCTGACGACGTTAGCTTGGGAATCCCTCCGACTTGGCCTGGGCAGGGATTGGACGCTCTCGGTTATCTTCAGGACTCTTAGTCCAATTTGTATCTTGTCCGTAGTCGGACACTATGTTGTTTCTTCCGCTGTCATTTGGATCTTTGTATTGTATCAGTTGTATCCTTGACTCGTTTGAGTCGTCTTGTATAAATCTATTCTGTTGTTGTGGAATATTCGTGAACTGTTGTAATGTTATCACAATTGGCAACCTGGAATCGGTTATTATGCGGGTTTGGCGGAAATGCTGAAATCTGCATAGTGCCCGATCTCGGGGCGTCACAAGTTAAAGCACATAAGCCAGAGAACTTAGAAGACAAAGGAATATTAAAACCCGGAAACCTTGCAAAGAATTTCATAATTAAAACTGCGAAAGGCGGAGTTCTTGTTTATACAAAAGGAATAGAAGCATTACAATATAAATTACATTGTAAAAGTGCAGTAATGATCCTATTGTCTACTTCCACCATCCAGGTTAAGGACAGCCCTTCAAGCATCCGAGTCTTCTTCGCTGCTGTCATTCTCGGGGGCTTCGGGGATCTCCTCTTCCGGATAGGTGATGGAGATGTTCACCATTGAGGCGATCTTGGTGGCGTGACCTTTGATTTCATCAAAGATGGTGGTCCGCTGGGCTTCCGTGTATCCTTGAGGGATACCAGACGCCACGCGCTAAGACTTGGCACCAGGGTAATGCATACGCATAAGGCCGAGAGCCATGCGTGCACCACCCCGTGCAGCGGAGCGTAAGGTGGACTCCTTGGACTCCGCCACCTCCAGGATAGCACTCGGAAGTTTCTCAACTTCCGAGAATTCCCCAGTCCTTGTGGGAAGGAACTTGTTGACCAGCTGCATTCCAGCAGCTCTGACCGCAGTCCACACCTTCCCCAAGGCTCGGATTCTATCAATCCGAGTAAGATCTTGATTATCTCCTGTTTTTTTAGACAAAACAGCCAAAAGGTTAAGTGAAAAAGCAGAGAAAGAAAGCAAGACAGGAAAAAACTGGTAAATGAAATAAACTTACCGAGAATCTTGTCGATTTCGGAGCCTTCCTCCAGGCGCAGATTTAAGGCATTTTCCAAGTCCTGGATAGTGGACTTGTCCTTTTCCGCCTGTTCGGAAGCCTTGGATTGAGCAATTCCAAGGACCAGGTT
Source organism: Alopecurus myosuroides (assembly GCA_028641055.1). Taxonomy (NCBI): domain Eukaryota; kingdom Viridiplantae; phylum Streptophyta; class Magnoliopsida; order Poales; family Poaceae; genus Alopecurus; species Alopecurus myosuroides. The sequence goes on from CM054060.1 coordinate 322,932,680, forward strand.
GCTGGCTTACAGATCCTTTTTGGCCTTCATAAGCTCCTTATGAAGGTCCCAATTCTCCTGACGGAGACTGGCAGCATTACCGGCATCTTCCGCTATTTCCTTGGCCTTAGCCAAAGCAGCTGGAAAGCAAGCAAAAAATTCCGAGTTTAAACAAAACTCGAGAAAAGTACTTAAACAAAAAGCTGAATCAAAAAACTTCAGAGGAAAAAGTATACCTATGGTTTCCGACAGCTGTAGCTGAGACGATGCCAGCTCCGCCTCTTTCACATCAAGAATAGAAAGAAGATTTCTAACATCTTTGTTCTTGACGGAAAGTTTATTGAAAACTTGCATGTTAATGGATTCAGCGGTTTGCTGGAACACGATAAGAAAAAAAAATTCACTAAAAAGCATCAAGGCGAAAAGTATACATTTTGCTTAATGCTTGGGGGCTAGAGTTAATACCTGGCTCATCCGTTGCAACCCTGCCAAGTTTTCATTGAACTCGTTCGCGTATTCCGCAAAAAGAATTCCGGCCGCGGTTAGGCCATCGTTGATGTTCTTGAAGTCCTTGTCAAAGGTGGGTATTTCTTCCTCGGTTGTCCGAGAAGAATTTCCCACCTCAGGAGCCGCCCTTTCCCTCGTGTCTGTGTTCGGCACAATGGGCTGGCTGGGCTCCAAAGACTCGGTGGTGGGGACTGCGGCATGCTCTTCTGCCATCGTGGATGGTGTGTCCGGTGCGATGGCGGGAGAGGGTTGAGAGCCTCTGCTGGATACAACCTTGTGCCTCTTCAGCTTTTGGGGCTTTAGGGTAGAGGGAGGAAGGCTAAACGCAAAACAAAAAGCCGGAAAAAGTTAAAACTCCGAAGGCAAAAGAAAATTCCGGCAAAGGAAAATAATCCGGATGCTCTAAACTGGAGGTGGCGACGGGAACCCAAAGGCTGATTTCCTCAGACGAGGAGATCTTCTTGGGCTTTCGCCCACCTGCAAAGGTGGCGCGCAAAGCCTCCAGTTCGGCTTCAGAGGCAAGCTCCGACTCAGGAAGGTCGGCAATCTGTCAAAAAGAAAAGGCAGAGTTAGAAGCAAAAAAATCCGAGAAAATATGGTTTAATCCCAAATGACGGACAATAATACCTTGGGAGCCGGATTTTCGGCCGTATACATTGGCCGACTCGCTTCATATTGGTCGCGGGATGCGACCAACTGATTCACGCGCCTCCGCAAATCTCTCGCGGCCCAGTCTTTGCTGGTTGTCCGCATCTTGTCGCTGGTGCCCGTATACTCGCAAAGGAGACGGCCACTATGGTTGGCTAATGGTTGGATCCGCCTATCCAACCAGCAAAGGACTGTGTCCATGCCGGTTAGAGGCGGATCAGAGGAGGTGAGTTTTGCGATGTGCCGCTTGATCCTTAGAAGATCAGGTGGCAGAATTTGGACGGCTTCAGTTCCCCAATTTTCTTGGGGAACAGCAGCAGTGTTCGAGAAAGGTGGAACCCCGATGGCCTTTTTTGGGAAAGGAACATCGGGATGATAAAAGAAGGAACCCGTCCAAAATTTGACGGATTCCGAGGTTTTTATCTTGGGGAACCAATCCTCCCTATATCTCCGAAGAGTGAAGGAAATGGTTCCGCAAGTCGGGAGTGCGCCCTCCGAAGAGTTCCGCTTAACCCCGAAACCATACAGCCAGAAATCTAACCTAGGTTCTATGCCTAGATAACCCTCGAAGAGGGCCTGAAAGCCGGCCATATAAAGAATAGAGTTTCGTGGCAGGTTATGGGGTTGGATATTGTAGTGGGAGAGAACCTGGAGGAAGAAGGCGGAAGGTGGCAGTCCCATACCTCTCAGAAGGTGGGAGGAGATAAGAACCCGTTCTCCGTCGTTCGGCATGGGTTTGTTCTCGTCCTCCGGAAGCCACCACTTCCCTTTCAGCACTAACCCCTCCTTCTCCATGGTTGGAAGGAGGGACGACGGAATGCTGCAGGCAATCCAATTGCGGGCAGTCTCCATCTCTTCATCCGCTCTGGCGGCGGCGGACGCGGCGGCCTCCGCAGCTGCAAGCTCGTCGCCAACGAGCGTAATTTTCTCCTCCGCCGTCTCGGGAGCAAACGGCGGAGTAGGCGCGGAGCTCGAACCCGCAAGATCCACGGCGGCGGAAGGATTTCCTCTGTCCGCCGCGGTGCCCGCGGTCTTCACTGGTTCGTCACCGCCGGCGTGCACTGGGGAATCCAACATAGGATCCATCGTGTTGATGATATCCTCAATGTCTTGCGCGATGGTGCGGGCTGGCGAAGACGGTGCAGAAGCCATTTGGTGGCGGCGCTGGCTCGCCTCCGGTGGGGTTTTGGGCGCGGTGCGCGTTCGGAAATTTCTCTCTGCTGGAAGCTTAGGCGCTGTAATGGTGTTCGAAGTGGGAGCGTAAGGTTTTTCGAGAGGACGAAGAAGGCTATTTATAGACGGAAATCCGTCACAATACGTGCTAACAGCTCTTTTGACCGTTGGATGATCAACGCGTGTCACTCGCCGGAAAATCCGGGAAATGAATCGACAGGGTGATTATGGCTATCTCCTCGTTTCCCGCGAGAATCTGTCAGAGATATGTTTCTGGGTTTACCGCTTGAAACCCAAACGTCCCTTACGTCAGCATGATTAAAGCGCTGACGTAGGAAGTTCCTTCTCCGCGAAGGATCGTGTGAGAAAAGCCGGATTTTCAGAATTCCGAGTTTTACGTTACCATCTCTTTTTAAAGAGGAATAAGAAGAATCAAGACTGCTGGCCAATATTTCTCGGACAATATACATTTGGCGAAATACGGCGAATCAGAGTTTTAATCCTTCTTGGGGGCTACTGTCGGATATATACTGAATAGGGGTATATCAGATGGTAATCAAAAGTGCCGGATTACCAGGGTGGCCCAAATGGTAGTGGGCTATGGTCCATTGGGCGGCCCAGTAAGCTGACACGCAGAAACCGGATTCTAGAAGAACCCGGATCACGGCCCATGTGATCTGGCTTGGAGTAGAAGGCGGATTCGTTACTTTTCAAGTTAGAAGTTACCGTAGTCTTCTAGGTTTCTTACTCTATATGCCCTAACCCGGCTATTATATAAAGCCAGACAGGAGATAAGATAGATAGACAAGAAGCTACAGGCTAACTCGCCGGGAAGTTGATGCTCAGCGAATAGCTAAACAGAACCTCACATTGTATTTGTATACACATGCTTTAGCCCTGATTAGTGAGATTGCAGGAGTAGGAACGTCGTATTATGACGACGTACCGAACCTGGGTAAATCCTGTGTCTTTGTCTTTAACGCGATCCTGTTTCCCCACGTCTCTACCCGTAGTCTCATGGCACCCCCGTCTCGACAATTGGGCACTTGGAAGAAAACTGATCAGGAAGATTGCAATTGAAGCTAGGCTCTGAGTTACCCGAATTTCCTGTCGCAGGACAACTTGGTTGGATTTGTCCACCGTTGTCGCCTTAGGGATCGTCGCGGCCTGCTTTTGATTCTGTGCAGCTATCTCCGATCGATCTCGATCCGGATTGCGCATCTCATGTTCTCCTCCCAGATTGGATCCCGACTCCTCCGATGTATTCCTTTGCCAAACCATGGGACGAGAGTTGTTGCTGCTGGTGTTGGAGTTGCCGCCACGCGGATTGAAACCCACTCTGCCTCCACCACGACGAAACTCTTGACCTCTTCCATGGTCCCCCATCGTCCCCGATGAGTTCCGTCTAAGTCTAGGATTCGTGTGTGCTCGCGAGGGAGAAGCCGCGACTTGTGCAAACGATCTCTGATCCCCCGCCACACCTTCCCCAGCCACTAGGAGTAAGACTCTCTCGTCAAACGGGTTGAAACCCTAGCCCACTCCCAAAAGTGACGGAAATGGAGAGCTAGATGTGAGGACGACGGAGTGGAAGTAGGTGGGGATTGAGTGGGGGTAGATACGCGCACCTCCGTGGCGACTGGCGGGTCCCCTGGCCCTACCTGTCCGCCATTGACGCCAACTGTAGCTAGGTCCGACCTTGGCCCCGCCCTTGGTCCGAGCGTGCAAGCGGTGCCTCTCCCAGGATCCCATGCGTCGTCGAACGTGTCGGAGGAGTGTACCCGTGTACCGTAATACACGAAGGGCCCGCCGTGTCCGACACCGGCACCTTCACGAGATGCCGCGCCAACACGAAAATCTCGCCGGCCGGGATTGACCTGCTCGTGCTGCACGAGCGGTTGCTCCCCAAACACTACACCAGACTCGTCGAGCAAAAGGACCCGGCCCTCCTCGGGGTGCGTGACGAGGAACTCCTCGTGGAAAGTGGGGACCCGGTCGCCGTCGGCCGCCGACGTGTACGTCACGCTCCGACGCGAGACGAGTCGCCCATCCTCGAACTATTCAGTTGCTAGTCACATTCATTTTAGTTGTAATACCGTTTGAATTGTTTTTAATTCTATTACTGTAGTATTTTAATCATTTACCCTGTAATACCACTAATTAGTCAATTGGGATATACTCCTAGAATATTTTCCACACGCAAAAAATGTTGGACACGTCCAACTAGAAAAAAAAAAGTATACACAAAATGCAATTGTGCAAACATAAAAATCGAGTCAATTAATATCCTGATCGCTTCTCAAAGATAGCGATTATAAGAGTCACTTTATTTTGTATCATCACTTGACCGAATTTACAACTTGGCAATAAATTTATCCAGAATATTCTCCGCTACATGTAGGTGGTTTTGCTTAAGTTGTCCAAACCCCTCGGTTTTCATAATGGCTCGTAACCTATCACCATCTCTTACCATATAGTCGAGACAAGAGGCCTTGAGCTCTTGGCAACTATGTTCCTCAGCAAAAGCTAGAGTGAATCCGACTGTGTTGACATCGATCACCTTGCTGAGTTTGCTCTGGCAAATGAGCTTTAGCCTTTGAATCTCATATCGATTGGCCGCGACAAGTAGTTGGCGCACCATGTTTATAGCCTCTTCCGTGGTCGTCTGCTCGATAAACTCCGGCAGAGTATCCTTGTTTAGGTAGTGCAACAGGACCTCCAAAACCTTAGCATCGACATCATCAATGCGGATGGTGTTTTGTTTGCTCTCCAGCAGGGCGCCGAAGACCGGGGAGTGTGCAGCGAGCACAGACCCATGCACCTGGAATCTCCTGAACCAGCCGATCTTCAGAGTAACATCTGGCTTGAGCTGGCTACCAATAAGGCCGTGGAGATCTTGGCTTAGATCGGACGGTGGCACGACAACGGTATTGCCATCATCTTCGTACTCGTATCCTCCTTGGATGACTTTGGTGGTAACGATCTCGACGGTGCCCTTGATCACTAGGCAGTCATCCACCAGGCACCCAGACGCAGCCAGACCGGCTTTACTCATAAACTTGGTTGTACCAAAACCGGGATCGCTGGACGAGAACTTGAAGCAATCCTTGCGTTTGTTCTTCTCCCCGGTCGGCGGCGATGCAGGGTCCAGGAGGCTGAAAGTGTAGGACGGCGTGACCCCATCCTCGCAGGCGCTCAGCAACTTGAGGAATAGGGACGTGTACTGCCCGTCGGCGATCCTGGCATCGCCGTTTGGGTAGTAGATGAGAGCCCAGTCGTAGCCTCCGACGGTGAATGGCTCGGAGATGAGGTAGCCATTGGCGTCCTTGAACTGGGAGTGCCCAACGACCTTGAACAGGTGCTCGCCGGCGTGGACGACATCGTATGACGAGGGCTTGCTTTCCGGGGCCGACGGCGATGGCGTTGTTAGGAAGTTTCGTGAATAGAAACTGAAGAGGGTTGATAGTAAGGTGGACATCGTGGTTTTGTAGAACAACAGACGTCAGACGGAGTAGAGCACGCGGATATTGGTAGTTAGGAATAGATAGACAGACCGAGGACATACAGGGACACTTTATAAAAAAAAATACAGGTCGGACAGTTATTCGAGATTAAAACTGGATGAAATTTAATTGGAAGCTTTTGTTACGTCTCCCAGTTTATCTACAACACGTCAAAGCTTCAACCCGTGTCGCGATCAAACATCAACGCAGCGTGAATTTTACTACTATATGTGCGAAACAAAGAGCGTCCAATTGTCAACAAACAAAAAACAAAAAAAAGAGCGTCCAAACAATACACATGCGTTTAAAGCGTTTAAACTGTGCCGGTCTCTCCAACGTATGTAGGTCTGTAGATCCACGATCTTTATAACCTCCTCTATCTTCTGAAGACCTTGCAGTCACGTTATCGCCGGCGGCTATGGTGACCGGCAAGACCTCCTCAGCGGTGTCTGTTTCCAGTGGCGAACTCCTGTTCAGTATCGCCGGACACTCCCAGATCACAGAAGACAACGCTTTCGTCACGTCGGAGACCTTCCACGCCGGCGGCCACGACTGGACCGTCCGTTACTACCCAAACGGAGACACAAGGATCGTCGACGGGCAGTTCACGTCTGTGTTTCTCACATTGATGAGCGCCTGCGAGGGTGAGTACAGGGCGTCCTTCTCCTTCAGCCTCCAGGATCCGGCAACAGAGGGGACATGGCAGAAGAACAAATTCAACTATTCCAATATTTTAAGTTTACCATTGCCCGAGAACCAGAAGTCTTGGGGTGTAAGCAGGTTTGTAAGTAAAGCAGATTTGTTAGCTTCCGGTTGCCTCCAGGATGACTGCCTAGTGATCAAGTGCACCATCGATGTCTCCAAAGTCACCAACCACGCCGGTGAAAACGAGCACGATCATAATGATACCGTCATCATACCACCGTCCAGCCTGAGCAAAGATCTCTACAGTATGTTAGGGAGCGGCCTCAAGGAAGACCTGACTGTCAATATCGGTTTGTCAAGAAGTTTCAAGGTACACGCATGTGTTCTTCGTGCGCGTTCGCCGGTATTCCGCGCACAACTCTGTGCCTCCCCAATGGAAAGCAGCATTCGCATCGAGGATGTGGATGCCGAGGTTTTCGAAGTCCTCCTGCATTACATGTATAGTGATTGCCTGCCTGCGTTTATGGAGGAGACCACGCAGGAGGCTACAAAAATGGCACGACAATTGCTCGTCGTGGCTGATCGATACAGGGTAGAAAGACTGAAAAATATGTGCGAGAGCAAGCTGAGCAAGGCGATAGATGTCAGCATGGTGGGCTACGTTTTGGATCTGGCAGAGGAATACAATTGTGTTCAGCTCAAGAACTGGTGTCTCAAGTATATGGCAACAGACTGCGAGATGTTGGAAGCCATAAGAGGAACCGAGGGGTTCAAGCAGTTAAAGAAAAACCACCCGCTTGTGATTTGGGACATCTTGGATCATGTTATTCATAGACTTCCCCGCAAGAAAATAAATTTATCGGCAGACTAAACCGACAAGCTTAATCACTTCGTCTCGGCGACTGAAAAGGATTTGGTACGATTAATCCTTGAGATAATAAGGTGGTGAGGAGTCAATTTATACACATTGATATGTCACAAATTTTACTCTCTTCTATGTATAATTTCTCACCTATATACCCTTGTCACCCGCATGTAACACTCCATGAAACTTATGATAGTCAACTGTGTTTTATATTATTTTTCTTTGTCCGGCCCTTGAATAGCAAATATTTGACTTCATTGAATATATTGTTTTCGAGAATATTTATTTGATTATGTTAGTAATAGATTATTATTGTCGCTATGCGATCTTTTGTAATTTTTTTTTTGATAATGGGCTTTATTACTTTGAGAAAGTATTACATCCGGCTTCTACATAACAAGATGCACATGGCCGACAGAAGTATAAAATAAAAACTGTTCGAACGCGCGCCAAGTAAATTACAATCAAGGTGAAGAATCAACTGTCGCCTATGGAGCCGTAATCCGTAAATCAAGCGGCCATCCATGTGGGATAAAAATATCCCTCGCCACGTTTTTCAGCCGTACACACGCCTCCGTAAAAAGGCCTCGAAACTCCGCCCGTTTGTAATATGCACCACGAACAGAGAATACCTGTGCAACGGAATAGAACCTGGAAACGAGAGAAATTTATATCATTGAAAATCTTGTCATTTCTACACAGCCAGAGCGACCATATAACGGCTAACGCTCCTACCCTAAACATAATTTTAAACCTATTATCAATTCCATTCAACCAATTGCCAAAAATATTTGCAATGGATGTTGGAGGACATAAGTTCGAAGCCATTTGGATAGCTGACCATATAGATCTCGCAAAGGCGCACTCGAAGAATAAGTGTTTTATCGTCTCATCCATCAGGAGACACACTTTGTACTTCCATGCCAATTGCGTTTGACAAGATTATCTTTAGTTAATATGACTCCTTTACGAAGGTACCATGCAAAGATTTTCATCTTCAGAGGTATCTTCATGCGCCATATTTTATTATTATTATCGACCGGCACATCAGAATGTACCAACTCCCTATACAGTGAGTCAACTGAGAACTGTCCATTCTTAGTCAGACTCCATCGAAATTCATCGGCGCCTTGTGATAGCTGAATCACAGCCAATCTATCAAGCAGGGCATTCCAAGATTGCAGTCTTGGTCCGATGACATCTCACCTGAACGACACATTTGGTGGAACTGTTTGCATGACCGTAGCTAACGTATCACCTTTGTGTCAAACAATATTGTATAAGGCCGGATACTGGTCTCGTAAGGTGGCATTTCCTAGCCATTGAGCCTCCCAAAACCGTATCTGAGAGCCATCCCTGATGTTAAATACCCCATAGCGAAATAAATGCTTCTTTGTCGCCATTAGGCCGGCCCAAAAATGCGAGTCACCTGGTTTCCAAATGACCTGTGATAACGCTTTTGTGCCGATGTATTTTCTTTGTAAGAGGGTTTACCAAACACCATTTTCTGTAAGCAGCTTAAATAGCCATTTACCTAGAAGTGCTGAGTTTTTGACCTTAAGGTCATGTATCCCCAGTCCTCCCTGATCTTTGGGTCTGCATACCACATCCCATCTAGCCAGTCGATATTTTTTCTTCTCATTACCCCATTGCCAAAAAAATCTCGATCTGAAGTAATCCAACTTCTTCAAGACTCCTTTGGGTAATTGGAAGAATGATATCATATACAATACCACATTAGTTAGGACTGAATTTATGAGCACCAATCTTCCACCTAGGGATAATAATTTTCCTTTCCAACTTTCTAGCCTTTTTTTCAAACGTTCTTCAACATTTTTCCATTCGGAATTAGTCAGTCTCCTATAATGTATTGGAATACCCAAATACTGAATAGGAAACTGACCTTGCTCGCATCCGAATAGCTCGGAGTATTGAGCAATTGCCTCCTGGGCTTCGCCAAAGCAAAACAATTCACTCTTATGAAAATTGATCTTTAATCCAGATAGCTGCTCGAATGCTGAAAGAATTAACTTTAGATTCGTTGCTTTCTGGAGATCATGTTCCATAAAAAGAATTATGTCATCTGCATATTGAAGAATAGATAGTCCCCCCTCCACAAGGTGGGGGACCACTCCTTCAATGAGGCCATTTTCTTTTGCTCGTTCAATCATAATCGCTAACATATCTGCCACAATATTAAATAGTATGGGCGATAGCGGATCACCTTGCCTCAATCCTTTTTTTGTCTGGAAGTATTTGCCTATATCATCATTGATTTTTACAGCAACACTACCTCCAGAAACAAAATTAAGAATCATGGCACACCATTCATCCGAGAAACCTTTCATTCTCAGAGTTTGATGTAAGAACGACCAATTAACTTTATCATACGCCTTTTCAAAGTCTATTTTGAAGATCACTCCATTTAGCTTTTTGGTGTGCATCTCATGGACAGTCTCGTGTAAAACCACGACCCCATCAAGGATATTCCTACCCTGCATAAACGCGGTTTGTGTAGGTTTCACCTCATGATCAGCCACCGCGTTAAGCCGCATGGTAGCAACTTTCGTAAAGATTTTGAAGCTGACATTAAGAAGGCAGATTGGTCGGTATTGTTGAATCCTTTCTGCTTCCTTAACCTTAGGAAACAAAATGATATCTCCAAAGTTCAGACGAAACAGATCCAGTTGGCCCTCATGCAAGCAACCAAATAATTCCAGTAAATCATACTTGATGATGTCCCAGAAATGTTGGTAAAACTCTGCCGGAAAGCCATCTGGTCCTGGCGCCTTATTATGTTCCATCAAAAAGATAGCCTTCTTAATCTCCTCTTCAGTGAAGGGAGCATTAAGGAAGTTATTCTCTTCGGCGAATACTTGGGGAATATCATCTGTTCGCGACTCATCCATCGATACATTCGTATCCATCGGAGCCCCAAACAAATCTTTATAGAACTTTGTAATATAGGCTTTGAGCTGTTCTTGTCCTTCGATCAGACCTTCATCCTATACCAGAGAGTGAATCCGCTTCTTCCTATGTCGCCTATTGGCTACATTATGGAAATACCGTGTATTCGAGTCTCCTTCTAAGTTGAATTTAGCCTTTGATCTCTTGTACCATTTGATCTCTTCCTCACGCAACAGTGTTGCTACTTTCGCATTAGATTGGCTTTTTTAGCTCAATTTCCTGCTGATTTAATAGCCTACTTTCTGCTATGAGGTCAAGCTCATTAATAATGGTGCACAAGCGCTCTTTTTCTTTTCTTAAATTACCAGCGGTATGTCTAGCCCAACCCCGAAGATATCTACGAACATTTTGTATCTTATTGTTCCATCTTCCGATCGGAGTACACCCAACCACTTGTTTAGCCCATTCCTTTTTAACTAGTTCATCAAAACCATCCCGCAGCAACCAACCCAATTCGAATTTGAACTGTGGTTGAACCGATGGCCTTAATGTACCAGTAGACAGTAGAATGGGTGCATGATCCGATAGAGATTCAATACATTCTAGAGCTCGTACTGTTACCAATGGGTATTTACCTTCCCAATCAGTGGTCATAAGTACTCGATCCAGTTTTTCGTATGTCGGCTCCGGGAGACTATTAGCCCAAGTGAACTGTCTCCCGGACATATGAACCTCTCTGAAATCAAAGCTGTCAATGACCGCATTGAACAAGAAAGGCCAATGTTTATCGAATATTCCTTTGCTTTTTTCATGTTGGAATCTTAGCATATTGAAATCACCACCTATAATCATAGGATACGGGTTATCTTTTGCCAGGTTCACCAACTCGCGAAGAAAAGCTGCTTTGTACTCTTCTTGGGCAGCACCATAGACGGCAACCAAACTCCATATGAAATTATCAGACCTGTTCCGGATATGTGCCTTAATATGAAAGTCACCATCCGAGACTGTCAATAAATCCATAGAATCTGATTTAACGCCTAATAAGATGCCGCCATATCTTCCACGAGGAGGAATACAATGCCAAGTAAATTGGACACCGCCTGAAAGACGGTCCGGAACACTCGTTTTAAAATCCCTTCTACCCGTTTCCGAAATAGCCAAAAACTCCAACCTATGATCCACCACATACTGAGAAAAATTCAAGTGCTTAGCCAAGTTGCCGAGACCTCTGCTATTAGCGAATATGCCGTTCATTGGGAAACATATGGGGTTTTTGTTTTCTTCTCGTTCTTACGAGATAATTTATTTCTTTTGTCCTTGGCAGATTTAGATTTACGGCCTGAGGCATACAGATCATTTAAAGATCCTAGCCCATCCTCATCCATACCCACCTGCGTCACCTCACCCACCAAATGTGATAGAAGCTGTCCATCAATCGTGGCATGCACTTCCTCATCATCTAAGGGTGAGATAATCGACTTAGTAGATCCACTTGGAGAAATGCGAAGGCGATCATACTCCACGTGTTTCAATACATTAGCCGAGACATTAATTTCTTTCTCATTATTACCTAACAAAACTCCTACATGAGCTAAGGAAGATGCTATTTTAGAAGTTGAAAAAGGTATAAATGAGCTAGAGTTGGTAGACGTACCCACAACATTAGTACAAAACATCGCCGCTTTACGACGCATAGCCTTGGCGAGCGCATCTTCATCCGTAGCCGAAGATCCATCCGCCACCACTGCATGCCGAGCACTGCGCCGAATCGAAGCGTTGTTCACCACAGGAGCCGTCGGCACTGCGGAAGGGGGCGGCGGTGGTGAAGATGCCCCCTTGACCACAGTGAAACCCGGTGTAGACGAACCCGGAGATCCGAAGTCCGTTCCCGTACCGTCCGCCGTTGGCCGCACAGCCGGTGTCAGCGCAGCTGGGCTGCGTGCAACACCCAGCTGGGCGTCACACTCGCCACGCGGCAAACCAGCAGTGGAACCGGCAGCGGGCCGGTCCCTAGCTGGGCTCGCCACACACGCGGCGCACGGATCAGGAACCAGCCCCGGCACGCCCCCTGCTGCGCCCGATGTGACCTGCCCCACTGGGATGGGTGCGGCCCGAACCAGCGGGGCGACGCGTAGCTGCTCGTCGCCCAGAGCAGCCGGCCGCTGCGCCGTACCTCCTGCAGAGACGGCAGTGGGACGCCCGCCAGATGGGCCTGCCGCTCGCCCCACCTGCTGCGCGACAACCAGCTGTGCACCACCTGGCGCAGCAGTCTGCACACCCGGCGGTCCGCGAGATGGCACGCCCGCAGCGACGTCAATCGCCACCGAAGTCCGTGGATGCCCAACGACGTCCAGCCGCTCCACGCCTGCTGCATCATATCTCCCGAGCAACTCCGTACCACCGTGCACTCTCGGTCTCAGCTGTCTTGGAGCCAACCCAGAATTCCGCAGTACCACATCCGTCACGCTCCTTCCCTCAGAAGAAAAGAACTGGTGCACAATCTCCTTACCCCGTGGCGTCTGAGGATGCATATTAATAGGAGTAATCGCGACATCCCTCAACAACACCGCCAAAGACGCCCCCTGCTGCTGAGATGAACCACCCTCAGGCCTCGGATCAATCATCATATGGTCTCTATCCGAAGAACCCTGTACTGGTGGATCTCCATGTCTCTGCTGCCCAGCCGAATCCCCATCCTCCATACCTCTATCTGAGTCACCTCGACGTTCCCACATATATGGTACAAAGTCAGGGTCGGGAACATAGCTCGCCGGCTCCGGACGGTAAGTAACGGCATATCCTTTCAGCAAAAGCACCCCTGTCGTCGTAATGTACGGTCCTAGATCATCAGTCTTCTTGAAACAATCATCATCAACCATACCCAGCTTGATGCGGACTAAACCTTGCCGACGAAGCGCAAGCAAATCCACATCAATAGTAGTGCCAATGAGAGAAACCGCAGCCCACAGACCAAGTAAGTGTCTCATCTCATCCGGCACACCCGTGACATGAACCCACTGCTGGTGCAGCTCCATAATAGGCTCAATCACAGCTGGCGACCACTGGCTGAATAACAGTCTCGTGGACTGAGCTGGTATACCAAGGACCATTCCGTCAAACCGCAGTAGATCATCTTTGGTGGGAAAACGCACCGTGAAAGAATCATCTCCTCTAGGTACCGCCTCCCACACCCAAGATGGTGTCGGGCACATTCGAGCAATCTGCGTCTCCACCTACGACGCCGTCGCCGACGTTCCCTCCACGATGACCAGAGCTGTCGGCGATGAACTAGGCGCCAGACCCGTCTTGAAGACACTATCTGGTAGCATGCTAAACATAGTCTCCCTGTTTCCTTGCCCTGCCACTATCACATTTGGCCTCGGCAACTTCAACACTGGACACTTCTTCGTCGGATGTGCGCCATTATCATTCGTTTCCATGGCTTAACTTCCATAGATGCATGCCTGCACCAAGGCGATTCATTCTTTTATGGAGGCATATTTGGCATTACTTTATTTCATTATTTTTTTCAAGGATATGCAATTGCATACCAGATTTTATATCATTATTATGGAAGTTATAGACTTGTAGTGCTATTATGTCTGATTGTATATAAACTTGCGATAGACAAATGAGCGAACCTTATCATAGCCCCTTGACATGAAGAAATTGTGATACATCCTTCAGGAGGAAGGAGAATACCAGCTCAGACGTGTCACGCAAGTGCTATGCCAAATATTTTGTCTGACAGTCCATTCTGATTCCTTTCTCAATAGATGACTTCAAATATCTCTATGACGAGTGCGGAGGAAACTGTGTGGATGAACACTAAAGAAATCATCTAGAGAAGAAAACAGGAGCCAAAGCTAGAGCACATCTTATAAGTACGGAATCGAGGCTACACATCGAAACCTTTACTTTTGTGTTAGGGAGACTCACCCGTATGTTGTCACAATCTTCAAGTTTTCCTATGATCACATATGTCTCATATGTAAATATAAAATATTAATAAATATGTTCATGTATAATAGAAAAATAGCCATGTATTTTTAAGAAGTTGAAATATATTTAGCCATAAAAAAAAGTTCAAATATATTTATAAGCGGTACATTTTGAAACAAGCACTGGTAGAAAAAGGCCTTCCATACGCCCCCATCAGTCCCCAAACTTTGCGCACCGTGACTAAAGGGATTCTAGTCCCGGTTTGGGAGGAGAGCCGCGACTGAAGGTCATGCGTAGCGGGTTGGGAAGCGCGTGGAGGCGCGTGGAGGGCATTAATTCCGGTTGTCATGGCCACCCGGGACTAATGATCCAGTCTGCTGGCCTCCCTGTCTTTAGTCCCGGTTGGCCTGGCCACCCGGGACTAAATATACAAACTGCTCGCCTCCCGCGCGGCGGTTTTATTTCGCGAGCGAGAGAGGCAGAAGGCCATTGCTACAGTGCGCATCCGAGTCTCTGTTTCTTCTTCTCTTCTCTTCTTCCTCTCTTCGATCTTCCTCCACCAAGCACCCATGGCTCAAGTTTGGCACACTGGCCGTGTGGCCACACCATGCCGCAAGAGTCTCGACGTGGCCTACACCAATATGTGCGAGAGGCTCCCCGGTCTTCTAGAGCATTTGAGCAATCTCTATGAAGAAGCCGATGAACACCATAAGTTCTTCGGGCTTGATCTAGAGTATACGGCGAATCAAAAGGATGTTGCCGTCATCCAGATTGCCTTCAAGGAGATCATTTTGGTCTTCCAATGGTCAAGGTAACGCACACGTATACAATCTTGCATTTTCGATTTGTTTGTTGCATTGGAAGAATACATGTGTTGCAACATATCTAACATGTGTTCTATTTTTGTTGTTGCAGTAGTTCAAAGCATTCTCCGGCACTTGTTGATTTTCTTGTCAACAAGGGGTATGATTTCTGCAGCGTTGACATCACTCAAGACAGTCAGAAGTTGATGCGCTTGGGTATTGTGATACCTGAAGATCACTACATTGATCTTCAGGACCTTATCCATTTTGATGAGTTGTACGGTCACAAGACCGGGATGGCTCCGATAGCAACTGCCTTCATCCACGACGACTAGAAAACCATGAAGTCTCATTTCCCCTCCAAGAATCACATGTATTGGGGGAAGAACCCACTGGACCAGATCAACCTCAACTATGCAGCCATAGATGCATACGTTGCCTACGAGTTGTTCCGCATCTACTCGACGGAGCTCGAGTAGATGTTGTTTGTGTACCGCATCTTGCGCGTTCGATATATGCATGTAATGGATATATTAGTATGTAATGGATATATTATTATGTAATGGATATTATTTCTATATTAATTCCTAGCTAGCTATATTATTTCTATATTATGTCAAACACACATTTCAAACAAACAAACAAAAACACATCAAGAAAACAAATAAAAACACATCAAGAAAACAAAACAGAAAAACTACCGTTTCTATATATCTGTTCACCAAAAACTATTGTATCTATATCTATTCACCAAAAATAAATCTAGAGGTCCAAAAATTAATCTAAGCCAGGAAAACATAGATCTAGTCAATACCAAACTCATCCAGTTGGATACTTCAAAATACATTTTTGAACTCATTCTAAAAATAATAGAAGTGTCTACTGGTCTTTTTAAGATTTTAAAATGAATTAGTTTTATTTTTCTGAATATTTTGATATATTATTTGTATTTTTAAGATTTTAAAATGAATTAGTTTTATTTTTCTTAATTTTTTGATATGTATTTGTATTTTTAAGATTTTCAAATGTATTAGTTTTAATTTTCTTAATATTTTGATATATTATTTGTATTTTTAGGATTTAAAAATGAATTAGTTTTATTTTTCTGAATATTTTGATATATTATTTGTATTTTTAAGATTTAAAAATGAATTAGTTTTATTTTTTGGATATTTTGATATATTAATAGTATTTTTAGAAATTGTACAAATTAAAAAGTTAATGTTTATTTATTTATTCAAAATTATTAATTACATCATTACTTTTGTTTATTAAAAGATTTATTTGAAATTCAAACAATAAAGAAATGTGGCATCGACCAACATGTTAATAGGATTGATATGATACTACTATCACATACATGCGTGCGAAACACTTGGATGCGGGACGGGATGGAACTCGGAAGTTAAGTGTGCTAGTGCTAGAGTAGTGGGAGGATGGGTGACCGAGCGGGAAGTTTGACCACGAGTAAGAAATTTGACTAGAGATAATTGTAGTTAGACACTAAGCAAATAATAAAAATTCTGGAAAAAAAAGGAGTGAAAAATTGGAGTGAAAAATAATTAGAAACCCAAATGAATTAAAGAAATTACGAAATAAAGTTTAGTCCCGGTTCGTGTGGCCAACCGGTACTAAAGGTCCTGCGCCCCCCGACGCACGCCACCCGCCCACGTGGTCGGGCCTTTAGCCGCGGTTCGTAAGAGGCGACTAAAGGGGGGGGGGGCTTTAGTCGCGCCTATTTAGTCCCGGTTGCGCGGCCGGGATTAATGGGTCTGGCGAACCGGGACTGTAGGCCTATTTTCTACTAGTGAAGCCATATAAGAGTTTCACTACTTGTGGCGGCAATAGGCCTCACGCCCAAACCATCCCCGGGCGTTGGTGGCCGCTTGGATCGCCCGACGAAACCACATGCGGCGAAACTGACAAGTGGGCCAGCGTTGTGAGCACGACCGGGACGAGGTTGACGGGAACCGCCGCCACATTCACTACTAGGGCAAGCACACCCCACTGCAGCGCGACGTACCACAATGGTCGCCGAACAACCACGACCGCTACGAGGCACGGTTTTGGCGCCTCGGGTTTTGCCGCCCCCCGCCAAGCCGCTGGGCACCGAGGAGGACCACCCAGTCATCGTCGGCGTCCTCTTCCCCCCGATCGACACCGCGCATGTGCCAGGAGGAGCCGCGCCTGCATTCAGGTGACATCGTTACGCCCTTCCTCGCCGAACTAACACTGGTACAAACAGGGCTTTGGTCCCGGTTCGTAAGGCCCATTCATCCCGGTTGTGCAACCGGGATGGGGCAGCCGGGACAAATGCCCCACCCCCATCGGTCCCGGTTGTGCTAGGACCCGGGATGCATCGGGCTGACCACGTGGCAGGTGTGCTGGAATCTAGCCAGGGCCATTCATACCGGTTGTTTACACGAACCGAGATGACTGCCTCCTCTGCCGCGACCGCTCTTTCGCCATTTTCTCTGCCGCGGCAGAGTTTTTTTTGTTCTATTTATTGTTTTCCTTTTTATTTTATGTTTTGCAATCAATTTGATTGTACAAAACCCTTGTCACCATACACTGATAAGGAGCCTTGGTGGCCCCTCCCCGGACCTTCCGGATCCTAGGAGAAGAGAGCAGCCCGGTGGCCCTTTCTCGGACCTCCCGGATCCCACGAGAAGAGAGGAGCCTCGGTGGCCCCTCCCCGGACCTCCCGGATCCCACAAGTAATTAAGTAATACCTAGATATAGCAAAAGAAGAAACACTTATATTACAGAAGCTAAGTATATCGAGCATATTACATGACCGATGGAATGAATTACAAAATCAAATTCATTCCCAAGCGGCGCTATAGTACTCTCCATTTACATTTAGGACCTCTGCATCTAAGAAGCCCGCAATTTCCTCCTCAATTGCTCGTATGCGGTCCCTTGGTAGAAAACCGTCGCCGAGCCGTTCGATTTAAAATAAAGAAGTGTGTTAAATATATATTAATGAAATTAAGTAACTAAAATAGATGGTAATAAGAAAAATTGATGACTGACGTACATGAAGTTTGTTTGAAATCTCTGCCCTTGGGACATGTCGTCTGACGAATGAACTCGCAGACGTGGTATCCACACAAGTGATTCCCGTCTCCCTCTTGCAAGCACTTTATGAGAACATGGTTTCAATCAAAACAATAATCAACCAGCCATGATAATGGTATCAAAACTATAATCAAGGAGATGCGCGGATCTAGATAGTAGTATTTACTTGCACAATATAAAATGTAAGCTCTGATTTCCATTCACCACTGGCCTTTTTTGTGAACCTCTTCCAAATGCTCCACAGGAAAGAAAAAGAATAAAAATAGTTAGTAATTACTTGATATCCAAAAATGAAACAAAGTAGTCGATATAGTGCCATATATAAAGATTGAAATTACAGCTGGATAATTTCCTGCATGTCCACCCAGATCGCTAGGGGTTTCCGTTTTGGATCCATTACCAGTACTTTTCCTTTGTCAACTTGATACATTAGCAGAATATAGTGGAAGCTGCGCACGCATAACTCATCAGTTATACACTAAAGATCGAGTAAGGAAAATAGAATGTGTACAACAAAGTAACACTCAACCGAAGTTGTAAGGAAATATTATTTCCCGATGGTGTTGTTGAAACCTTATTGCCCTCAGAAGCTTATCTTCTGTATCCTTGGGAAATAGCTCAAGATTCTTATGATTAACAAAATGTGGGTCAATGAACCCAATATCATAGATTTGTCCTCTTTTGCATCCGAGAATCTTCATTCTGCAATTATAATATAATGAATGTACTATATATATGAATATGCAATGAACAAGGTGAGCTAACTAGAGAATTAAATAGAGAAATAAGTACTTATAGACAATAGGCACTAACAATAGATTTGTCGAGGGCTTGCTGCTGGAATAACTGAAACAATTCGGAAAATTGAATCAGCAGCAGTCCATCTCCATACCCGTAGTGCTCGTCTCTAAGTCCGAGCACTATCCAGACCTGAGATTTCTGAGCGGCTTCCATATACCAATTATGCACTCTTCACATTTTGGTTGGTAGAATCTTTACCTCCTCGGGTTTGACGAGAGGATTCCAGTGCTGGTATTTGTACGCACATTCAGAAGCGGGGAAGTGCTCTACTGTTTGCATATACTCAGCAATGGACAAACCCACAGCAGCTGTCCCTGGTCCTACGGTTCTATAAACTCCGGATCAATTTGCTCGTCGGCATTAGTGCTCGTCCCCACCTGGGTATTGGAAATCACTTTGAGCGGGGAGATGGATTGTTTTTTCTATTCTCTGAGCGGGGCAACTGATTTCCCGCTTTTCGCGCTTCAGCTACTACTCTTCGTCGACTGCACCATTTACTGGTGTGTCTTCAGAATAGAGCGGTCATAGTCAGATGACTGACTCGGCTCGGGTTGATGAAGAGTCTTCACCATTTTCCACGCTCGTTCTACATCTTCTTCGGTGTCGGCGAAATGTGCCTTTTTCTGCTCCTTCGGCTTCGATTTCCACGCCTCGTATTCGTCCCTTGCAATTTTCTAGGTTTGTTCGGGAGTATAGTCGTAAGGTAACTTGGGTAACTCCTTTGGTACCTTCGGGAGGGGTGATTGTTAACGTTTGGGTGATCTTTTACCACTCGGCAGAAACTTAGTGGGCGAAGAAGGCTCACGCGGTGGCGTAGGCGACCGCACTGGAGACGGCATGCACGGCGTAGGAGACCGCGCTGGAAACGGCATGCACAGCGGATACGACCGCGCTGGAGAATGGTGATGAGTCGATGGCCTTTCCGTCTGATTTGGAAGCACAATGCATTCCTTTATCCATAGAACGGTCAACTTGTTGGCTTCTCTGAGTTCTGTCACCTCTCCGTCTTCACCTTCAGAGAATTCAAGCTTCACCGACTCGAACAATTGGTAAGACATAGCTGACCGCCGCCCTCATGGTTATATTGACGACATTCACGTGGATCTCACAAGTTGTCATCTCCGTGATATCATCCACCGGGTTCATCATCGGCAGTGCATCATCACCCTCGAGCTGCGTGGACGCAACGCTGCTTTTCTGATGATGAGAATGTGCGGCGCCGGTAGCATCGACTTCACCTTCTACCATGAGTGGTACTCCGGTAGACACTACCTGCTATCTAAGTGTGTTAATTTGCTCGTTTTCCTTGATTGCTACCTCCTGCGTCCGCTTCATATGTTCTTCAAGTTGACGCCTCCAGTTTGCCTGACTCGCTGCTTCAGCTGGCTCCTCGTCCTTTTTCCATTGACCCGCTTCTATCAGGATATTTTTTTCTCTCGTCAAACCCAATACTGCACGGAATACTGCCTTTTGTGCCTCATGTACTCCCTACGTGTTCCTCATTCTTGAGGGCGCGTGTGAGCTTGTCGTTCTCTCTATCTGGCACGAACCTCCCCTCTTTAACATCCTTTATTGCGCTTCTATGATCTTCTATGGGTAGAGGATTATCTTTATGCCTTAGGTTATAGATTGATTTTCCTTCGGCGTTCAACTTGCCCCCATGCCTGTAGAACCAAGACCTTGTCCGCTCGACCCACATGAATGGCTCGGGAGTGATCCCCTTGTCAAGCAGGTCGTTCTCCCATTTCTCCCACTTGGGCCGGGAACCCTTGTAGCCAGCTTGCCCCATAATATGGTGATATACCTTTTTGGCGATGTTTTTCTGATTTGTTTTGGACCTTTCCTTTACATTATCTGACAGCTAGTACTTCACAAAATCTGCCCATAAGGGTTTTATTTTCTCATACCCTCGACTGAAATCCGGAGTCTTGCCCTTCTTAATAAAGTCAAGGTTCAATCTTTTCTTCCAGTTGCTGAATTGCTGGGCCATCTTTTTCAGAGTCCATGCCTTGACCTTTTTCACTAAATCAAGTTTCTTTTTATTACCATCGGCTTCACCATCTACCTCCTCATTCTCGTCCACCTCCGGCGTCGGTAAGCTGAAATTACACATGATATTTTCGAAAAGATGATCTTTGGCTAATTTGCTGACAAATGAAATTCCTTGTCTCTGCGGACCTTTTGGCTCATTCCACTCTTGAACGGTGATCGGGATGTGATCCCTAACTAGAACTCTGCATTGCTTTACAAATTTTTGGGCAACATCAGCGGGAAGCTCGGGTGCGCCATCTACTGCAATCGTTTTGATCCTATATTTTTCTGTATCTTTCAACTTCTTTGTTGCGCCTCGTTTAGTCTTTTTCCGGTTGATATGCTTGAACCGGATGGCTAAAAGAATAAAGAGTGTTAATACATGTATATAGACAACAGATGCTTCATTAATTAACATATCTATATGCACCTGGATCCTGTGTTTGTAATTTGTAAGGCTCCAGCGGAGCCGTCAGCTTCTCCCTCACCAGAGCCGTCGTCTTCTCCCTCATCGGAGCCGTCGGCTTCTCCCTAGCTCACCGAAGTCGTCGGCTTCTCCCTCAACAGAGACGTCTCTTTGGGTGAGCTCCGGATCTCCCTCACTGGAGTTGTTCATCCACTGGCTCACATCGCTCTCTCCCTCGGGCCTGGGGATTAAACCCGCGAGCAAGTTTTCTGCATCTTCGTCTCTTGGCTCCATACTTTTCTGCAAATACACAAATTCCCTTAGTCAAAATTTGATGCTAATACATATAATCTAATAAAAATATAGCTAACAGCATCCATTTCATCAAAATTGCTTATAGATAATAGCTAATGGTACTTATAGCTAAACAAGTTAGAAAAAAGAGTAACTATATGTTCCATATCCTTATTTCAATTATAAATGCAACATTGATGAAATATTTAAACATATCAATACACACCAAGAGTTACATAGCTCGGGTTCATTTTATTTAGCCCTAATACATCATGATCGAATAATATCACTTATACATATTCATGAAACATCTCTGTCGTGGGATAATCACGGCAGACGTTACCGGGGGTAACTTATCTTGGGGCAAGACGACACATGCGTTTGGGAGAGGGTTTAGCTCAGAGGAAAACATGATGATATTCGATCTGGTAGCCGGCAATCAAGTCGCCGAGTCTCCGATCTCAAGATAATAACTTAACTCTCGTATTACACTGGATATTCGATATTAGGCGATATTGCTAAAACTCTTGGATCTCTCTAAACTAGACCTAGGGGCCGGCTTATAAAGCACTCGGACCCCCTGGCTTGCCTTCCAAGGCGCACCCTGAATCCTACCCGGACACTGCATACAAATCCTAACTTCCTTACCGTAACCCACAATCCGGGTTACAAGGCCTACGAACTTGGGCCTTCTAGTGATTCCTTTATCCTTAGCCGGATCCTGCACAGCGTCCTTTGGGCCGGGTTACACCTTGGAGTTGGCCTACCGGGTTATTATCCCTCCATCAGTAGTCCCCAGAATAGCTTGGGCTTCACGAGATTCTCTTTGAAGCGCTCGCTATTCCCTGCAAAAGTATCAAACTTACAAATTCACGGAGGCCGGGTTCATTTGCTTTGATAAACAGCTAGGCCTAACTCCACGGTGGCCATATAGTAACCCGGCTTTCTCCAAGTCTTTACCCAGCTTCCCGGGTTAACACCCTGATAAGAATGTTAAAGATCCGACTTACTTTACTCGATAACTAACCTTGATGTTGCGGAGAAGATCTCCTTCTTATTTCTGTCCGGATATCTCGTTCAACACTTAAAGCATATCTCGAAAAATCCGCGCAAACAGCCGTTATCCCCAAATTTTCCGGCTTCCGCCCGTTGGGATAGGTTTATCCGCCCGCACCTTATAAATGGCACCCAGAAGGTAACCTAGACCCCAACGCTTCATTCCAACTTCTCCTCTCCTTCCTCATTTCTCGCGATCTCGCAATCACCACAAGAATCTCAAGCTTTCCACCGTAGCAAGGCCGCCGCCGGCTATGTTCGTCCTCGAATCGTTCCGCGCCGCCGCCAAACTCCGCCACCGCGCCTTCATCCCGCTCATCAAAGGTTGCAAAGGGGCATTCGGACCGCACCATCTACCACCGCCGCACTAGACTCCAATCTCTTCCAGTAAGTGTCTTGTATTCATTAACTTAGCCTCGCAATTTTTTGATTTACCCTAGATTGGATCTAGGTCAACCCGCGGGCCATTTTCCTTGTCGCACCGAATTAAGTCGTTTAGATGCTTGCTAATTCCTTCAACAGCCTGTTTGATGATCACACACCACCCTCCTACCATTATTAATCACCAATTTCTTCGTAGAATCGTCCGCAAGTTTTCCAATCTTGATCCATTTCATCCCAATTTTCCGCGCATATCATTGACACCCGGAAAATCCTCCTCTTCCGGCTCTTTTGCTTGCAGTAGATACATGGGCAATCATCCGTCTTCTTCAAACACTTTTCAATATGTAAGTAACCAATAGTTTCTATAATTATACTTGATACCCGGATAACTCGTAATTTTCACTCTGCGGCATGATACCCGGATAATCTCTTAATTTGCATATCTTCTTGATACTCCGTGCATATACTGGTAACCCAGTATTTCCGAGTCTCATTTCCTGTATCTTTTTTCCTTGCACTTCGCAGGTTGACCCCATGGCTCCCAAAAAGCAAGGGAAGCAGCCGGTCCCGACGAAGACAACCCAATCCATATCCGCCAATTGGGGGCGATCCACGGTCACAAAGGCCAAGCTGGAAGGGCTGGCCGAGTTGGGGGTTCTCCCCTCTCAGAAGGATATTCTTTGGAGGGCACCGGGTGACGAGACCCGGCCCACACCCGCCGATAACGAGGTAATCTGCTTCATAGAGCACGTGACCCGGGGATTTCGTCCTCCGGGTCACCCTTTCTTTCGGGAGGTCCTAAGCCACTATGGCCTCCGGGTATTCGACATAGGGCCTAACTCTATGTTGAATATTACCCACTTCATTGTTTTATCCGAGTCATACTTGTGCACTCCGCCAAGTTTGGCTCTGTTTATTGAACTTTTACAGTGCAAGCCGTGCCGCGAAAGCGGTGACGGAGCACTTCTCACTTGCGGCGGGGTATCCATCCAACGCCGCAAGAATTCACCAATGCCAACCCTCAATCTAAACTCCCACGTCAAACACTGGCAATTGTCCTTCTTTTACTGCCACGACACCTCCCCAGACGGTGAGAAGAAACTGCCGGGTTACTCGGAGGGCCTCCTCGAGCCTTCCGAGTCTTTCAATGCTTTTGCCCCCGACTCGGACAGAGAGGTGATCCAGCCTTTGCTAGCTAAGATAGCCGTCCTCTCAGCCCAAGGCCTTGTTGGGCTCAACTTAGTAAAAACGTGGGTTGATTTCCGGATCCAACCCAATTCTATCCGCACCAAATTGATGTGCGAGTATTCGGGGCACACCACAGACGCGCTCCGATATTCCACCAAGAGCTTCGCGACCGGCGATACCAACAAAACCATCAAGGGCTTCTTGACGGAGAAGTTGGAGGTGATAAAGAACATCGCCGGGTTACCTCCGTTCACTCGGGAAAACCCGGCTCCAGCGGTAAGACCCGATACTCATAAACTCATTTTCACACTTCAACTTGATACAACTTCTAACTTTTACTTTTATCTTTTTGTCTTAGGCTGATGATCCTTTCTGGAGAATTGAAACCTCCCCTTCTTCCCGAGACCCGGAAGAAGAAGACGAGCCGGCCGATGATGATGAAGGTGCTTTGTCCGGATCTTGTGCTATCTTCACTTGCATTATTTTCCTCCCATTTACCTTTTTCCCACTGATACATACTCGATTTTCAGGGCTGGAGGACGAAGAAGAAAAGGAGGAGGACGACCCGGAGGCCACTGAATCTGATCCGGAAGTAACAGTTGGGGCCAAGAGGAAGGCCAGAGGAGTGGTTTCCAAGGTTCCTTTTTCTTCTATATCTTCTGAACCTTACTCCTTCGATACTATGCGTAAACTTAACCAACAGTTGTCACACTCGCCATACTTGAAGGATCCCCTCCCGGCCAAACGCAGGGTGACCCGGAGTTCCCCGGGTGACGATCCCCTTAACCCGGGTATCTCTGCTTCACCCGTTCACCGGGCTGGTACTCCTCCACCCCAATCCTCCAAATCTCCTCAGCGCCATCCATCTCCTAATCACCCACGCGCTGGGCAATTCCGGGTTCCACTATCGGTCCCTTTGTCAACTTCATCCGCTTCCAGCAGCGAACTCCCGCCGGATTACGCTGTGAATGCCGGGTAAGTCTCCACCGCTCAATATCCTTTCATACCTGATAACTTTCAGCCAATATTACTAACTGTTTCTCTCTCTTTTGTCTTAGCGCCCAAGTCACCACTAGTGACCCGGAGAACACAGAAACATAGAACCAGGGGACGGAGGGGCCGACTGATAACACAAATGCTGCGGCTGGCGATGAGGCCGAAGACGGCCAAGAACAAGACCCCTTTAGTGACCTGGTTCATCAGGAAGCCGAATCTCCAAAATCCTCCGAAGAAATGGATGAGGAGATCGAGGTCTTGGAGACAAGGACGGGTTCCCCTAATCCGGATACCCAGACGGTCCGGGTCTCGACCCCAAGATCCGGAAAAGTTCTTCAGCCAGAAGACCAATCTGCTGGCCCTTTTGGTGTTCGCCCCGAAGATATGACATTCTCCCAGATGCTTGATGCCCTCCATACCTTGAGGGCCGATGAAAAAAATATCCTAGAGGCTTTGATAGCGAAGCATGAGGTAAGTCCGAATACTACTACTTATATCCTTATGTAGTCCCCAAGTTCTGAGTGAATTGCTTGTTAATTTGCTTGGAACTTCATAATATATCCGACTGACCCTTCCTTGTGCTTCCACCCAGGCTTTTGTGGCCCAATCTGAGAAGAAATTGTCGAAGGCCACCAAACGTATTGAAAAGGAGACGGCTCTACGCGAGGCAGCTGAAGCTGAGGCTCGGAGGAGCGGAAAGATTACCGGGAAGTATAGAAAGAGGGCTCACTCAACAGAGGACAAGCTGACGACATTATCTGTTCAAATTGCCGATACCTATCGTGCAGCAACTGGTACGATCCTTGGCCTTTAGTAACTAAGACCCGGATTCTCCTTTGGATAAATAGCTGGATCTCCTTACTCATTGCTTTTCTTACTTTCTGCAGGCCCGGATGATGCGATCCCTGAAGAAGATGATATTGCCAAGCTAAAGACCATTAAGGATACTGTCCGGCAGCTCAGTGCCGGAATCAGATGGATTCTTGATGAACTGCGACTACCGGGTGTTGGGCCAGGTAACATGAAAAAGTTGCTGGATGTCTGCTCCACCATTCCCGAGTGGATTTGGCATTGGAAGCGCTCTTCATGCCGGGTTGGAGTAACCCGGGGGCTCGCACTGGCTAAAGCTTACTTTCCTAAGCTAGAGCCGGCCAAGCTTATGGGCGGGTTTCCAGAATTTAACCAAGACGGGTCTAAGTTCTTACCGAAGAACTTTAAGGCCATCTAGAAGGAAGTTCGTCACCCGGCCAGTGTGATTGCTGACCGATTGGATGTCAGCTCTATCCTCCCTGCCTATGATGCTGATGACAAGGTGGTTAAGGCGGATCGTCCTAAGCCATTTGATATGCTTGCCCGATGGAAGGAGGAAGCTGCTAAGTTGAGGGAGGAAGCCGCCAAAAAGAAGGCTGAAGCCGACTCTGCGCCCACTACTTCTACTCCAGTCGTTCCTCCTCCTGCGCGAGCCGGCACTGCTGATCCGAGTGCTGCTGCTACCACAAGTGATGGCAAGGGCAAGGAGAAGATGGACGCCGCAGCTCAGAACGCCGATTGATACTTGCTACTTTATGCCATTTCATATGCGTCAGTCGGCCGATGTGCCGTTTAAAACAATTATTTTTGGATGGTGCGCCTGTGCACCTTTGATACTATTTGCCGAAATTTGTAATGCACCCTAAGTTCTTGATACTCCTTGTGCCTCTTCTGGCCTTTTGGATGATTTGAATATTATCTACTTTTGAACCCATTTGTCCTTGATATCCGACTTTCTTTATTGTTCCTTTTGTGAGACTCGGTTTCCGAGTTTCATTGGTGTTGACGAGCGGACTTTCTTCTAAGTCCCCAAGTCCCAAGACTTGGATGTTTGGGTTTTTTTAGCCTTAGCGACTAAACATCTTTTCTTTTTCAAAATCCCGAGTTCCCAAGACCCGAAGTTCCAAGTCTGGGATACTTGGTCTTTCCAAGAGAACAAATTTTTTGCTGCTAGGCCCAAAACCTAGAGCCGTTTCACATAGGTTTTGAAGTTATGCTTAATAATCGTTGAGTTTCCGGCTATTAGACCTGTACTCTGCATAACTTGTGGTTTAGATGACCCTTTTGACTATATTGTACTATAAGCCGGCTTTCGCATGGATATCATGTTGTTACATCTATACGAAAACAGGGTCAGTCAAGTCCCATTGGGCTTCATGGCTGATTGTAATCGTAAGCGAGCAAATCATGCCACTTTAGTGCGAGTCACATCGAGCTTAAGTAAGAAAAGTCAAGAAAATTTGGCTCCTTTGTCCGGTTATAAGATTGCAGCCGTACTCGTTTGCGAGTAATCGGCCCTTATAACTCATAGGCATCAAGGCCGGGTCTTTGAGTTTGTAACTGTGCTATTCAAGCAATCAGCCCCCAAGACCTAAATATACGCAACATAAAGAACATGAGAATAACCAGCGCTTTTCTTGATACGAGAAAGTTAGGTCAGCAAGCCGCCTCATTAAAAACCGTCCAGTCCCCAAAGGTACCCTGGATAGGAAAAGAGTACGTCTGAAACCTGCTGCCTGTTAGATCGTGCAATTCCACTTGCCAATATAGTCTATACTAAGTATAGTAGGGACGTAGCTGAGCCACGTTCCATGGTCTGTCTCTTTCTTGCATAGATGAACTGGTACGAGCGGTGTCGTTAACTGTAGCCGACTCTTCCCTTGCATCTATCAAGTAATATGATCCGTTATGCAGATTCCGGCTTATGATAAACGGTCCTTCCCATGGTGGTGATAACTTGTGTTTCCCTTCGCTTGACTGTACCAGGAGCAGAACCAGGTCTCCTTCCTGGAAGACCCGGGTTT
The DNA here is from genome assembly GCA_028641055.1 of Alopecurus myosuroides. NCBI lineage: Eukaryota > Viridiplantae > Streptophyta > Magnoliopsida > Poales > Poaceae > Alopecurus > Alopecurus myosuroides. The sequence continues at coordinate 322,960,723 of CM054060.1, forward strand.
TCACGCGCCGGCTATGATACCTCCGTAAATCTTGGTGATATATGGCTGATCTTTCCAGGGCTTGTTCCCGTTGTTCTTCTAACATATCTACGGCGTCCTGCCGGGTCTTTTCGTTCTCCACCTCGACGTAAGCTGATACTCGAGGTGAATCATGAATAATATCACTCGGTAACACTGCTTCCGCACCATAGACCATGAAGAATGGTGTCATCTGAGTAGATCTGTTAGGTGTAGTGTTGATACCCCAAACCACGGAAGGTAGTTCTTCAACCCATGCACCTGCAGCCCTGATGCAAGGGACTCGCAGTCGTGGTTTTAATCCACGAAGCAACTCTTGGTTTGCCCTCTCTACTTGTCCATTGGCCTGTGGATGAGCCACTGATGCTACGTCAAGCCGGGTTCCATTGTTGCCACAGAACTTCTCCATCTCGCCAAGGGACATGTTGGTTCCATTGTCGGTAATTATGCTGTGTGGATACCCGAACCGATAGATAATTCTTTTCAGGAACTTGACTGCTGTAGCTGCTTCACAATTGGTAACTGGCATAACCTCAACCCACTTGGTAAACTTATCAATAGACACTAAAAGATGTGTCTTCTTACAAGGCGACATGTGAAAAGGACCAACCATGTCCATACCCCAGACAGCGAACGGCCAAGTTAACGGGATGGTCCGTAATTCCATAGCCGTCACGTGGTTTGGCGAGCGTACCTTTGACATCCGTCATATCTTTCCACTAAGCGTTCCGCATCTGCTAGAGCCGTGAGCCAGAAGAATCCGTGTCGATAAGCTTTGGCCACCAGGGATCTTGTGGATGCATGATGCCCACAATCACCTTCATGGATTTCCTTGAGAATCTGTCGGCCTTCTTCTGGTGCTACGCAGCGCAAAAAGACTCCTGCTGCACTTCTCTTGTATAATCCCCCGTTGATGATAGAATATCCCTTTGCTCGCCTCAAAATTTGCCTTGCTAACACCTCCTGCAGTGATAACTCGCCTCGTGATAGGTAGGCCAAAAACGGTTCTGTCCATTCAGGAACAGCGCGTACAGTGGCCACGAGCTCCAAATCCGGGTCTTGATTTGCCAGTTCTTCTTCAGACTCGGTTTTAACTGATGGTCGCCATAATTCATCCAGGAAAACGTTGGGTGGAACCGGCTCTCTGCGCGAGCCGAGTCTAGCGAGGGCGTCTGCTGCTTCATTCTTTCTTCTGTCTATGTGCTCCACCTCATACCCGGAAAAACATCCTGCAACCCTATCAACCTCTTTGCGGTATGCTGCCATAGTTGCGTCCTTTCTATCCCAAGTTCCTGATACCTGCTGTACCACAAGGTCCGAATCTCCAAAGCATCGTATCCTCTTAATGTTCATCTCCTTGGCTACCTTTAAGCCATGCAGTAGGGCCTCATATTCGGCCATGTTGTTGGAACAATCAAAGTGAATCTGTAGTACGTAACTCAATTTGTCTCCTTTGGGTGACGTTAGCACCACTCCGGCTCCTGATCGCTCGTATTTCTTTGACCCATCGAAGTGCATGATCCAAGACTCGGAGCTTGGAGCCATGGCGATCATGCCTGTGTGTGTCCAATCATTAACGAAATCGACCAAAGCTTGAGATTTGATTGCTGACCTGGGCTCGTAGCTGATGTGATAATCCCCCATCTCTATCGCCCATTTGGCCATTCTTCCTGTCGCGTCCGAGTTTCTGATGATATCCGACATTGGTATTGAACTAACCACTGTTATGGGGTGTTCTTGGAAATACGGCTTCAGCTTCCGGCTCGCCATAAAGACCCCGAAAACCAGCTTTTGCCAATGCGGATAGCGCTGCTTTGCCTCTGATAATACCTCGCTGACGTAATAAACCGGTCTCTAGACCGGGTAACCTTTCCCATCCTCTTTACGCTCCACAACAACTACTGCACTGACGGCTCGGGGGCCAGCTGCTACGTATATCAACATAGGCTCTTTAGGGCCCGGGGCCGCTAGTACTGGTGCTTCAGATAACTGCTTCTTTAGTGCCTCAAACGCCTCATCCGCCTCTTGATCCCATACGAATTTATCGGATTTCCTCAAGAGCCGGTACAAGGGTATTGCTTTTTCTCCGAGTCTGGATATAAATCAGCTCAAGGCTGCTACGCAGCCCGTGAGCTTTTGAACATGCTTCAAATTTTCCGGCTTTTTCAGGCTCTGGATAGCTTTGATTTTGTCCGGAATTGCCTCGATTCCTCTCTCAGAAACAATAAAGCCGAGTAATTTCCCAGCTGGAACTCCACATACGCACTTTGTCGGGTTAAGCATCATCTGATACCTCCTCAGGTTCTTGAATGTCTCCTTTAGATCATCGATAAATGTCTCCGCCTTCCTGGTCTTGATAACCACATCATCCACATAAGCGTGAACGTTGCGTCCAATTCGGTCCTCAAAGCACTTCTGGATACACCTTTGATAAGTTGCGCCAGCGTTTTTCAATCCAAATGTCATGGTTTTGTAACAAAAAGCCCCAAAAGGGGTTATAAATGATGTTTTCTCCCAATCCTCCCTCTTGAGCTTAATCTGATGATACCCAGAATACGCGTCCAGAAAGCATAATAGGTCACTTCCAGCTACTACATCTATGATCTGATCTATTCTTGGTAGTGCGAACGGATCCTTTGGGCAATGCTTGTTGAGACTCGTAAAATCAATGCACATCCTCCACTCATTGGTCTTTTTCATCACGAGAACCGGATTTGCTAACCAATCCGGGTGAAATACTTCCATGATAAAGCCGGCTGTCAACAGCCGAGCAATTTCTTCTCCTATAGCTTTCCTTCTTTCCTCATTCATCTTCCTCAAGCCCTGCTTCACCGGCCTGGACTTGGGATCTACGTGCAGACTGTGCTCTGCCAATTCTGTAGGGATACCCGGCATGTCGCTAGGCGTCTAGGCGAATACGTCCGCATTTGAACAGATAAACTCCACAAGTGCCTTCTCCTGCTCGCTGTCCAAGTTAGACCCTATAGTAAACTGCTTAGTGGGATCACCTTCGACAAAAGCTATCATTTTGGTGTCCTGTGCTGCCTTGAATTTTGCTCTTTCGTCCTCAGTATTCGGCCTCTTCAATGATGTTCTGTCATCCGGATCTACTTGAGACCGGTAATACTTGAGTTCCTCTTTTCTGCAAGCTTGCTCGGCCATTACTGAATCTCCTTCATCGCACTCGGCCGCTAAATCTCGGCTTCCATGTATGGTGATGGTCCGCTTGGGACCCGGGATTTTTAGCTGCAAATACACATAACACGGCCTAGCCATGAATTTAGCATAAGCCGGTCTTCCGAATAGCGCGTGATAAGGACTGCACAATTTGACCACCTCGAACGTGAGCCACTCAACTCGATAATTATCCATTGATTCTCCAAAAGCTACCTCCAATGCGATTTTCCACTCGGGACACGCTGAGTGACCCGTCACTATTCCATGAAAAATTGTTGAGCTTTTCTGTAGCTGAGACTCCTTGAGATCCCATGCGTGAGAAAGTTTCCCAGTACAAGATATTGATGCTACTTCCACCGTCCATCAGGACCCTTTTTAACTCATAACCATTGACCTGTGGTGCGACTACCAATGCTAGGACTCCTGGGTGCTTTATTCTTTCCGGGTGATCTCTTCTGCTCCACGTTACCTCTTGTTCCGCCCATCTCAGGTATCCCGGAACAGCCGAGGAAACCGAGTTCACCGCTTGCTTTAGTATCTTTTTGTCCCTATTAGAAGTTCCTGTAGTATGCACATGATATTGTCCTTTTAAATCAGATGTACGTACCATACCGATGAAGATGCTGATCTGGCCGATTTGAAGGGAATATGCCCGAGAGGCAATAATAAAATGGTTATTATCTTATTCCTTGTTTATAATGAATGTTTATTTCTCATGCTAGAATTGTATTAACCGGAAACGTTGATACATGTGTGCTTAATAAACAAATAATGGTTCCTAGTAAAGCCTCTCTTTTAACTAGCTCGTTGATTAATAGATGATCAAGGTTTCCTGATCATGAACATTGGATGTTGTTAATAACGGGATCATATCATTAGAAGAATGATGTGATGAACATATACCAAAATAGAATATAGCAATGCGATAAAGTCATTTAGTTTACATTGTTATATCAAACACACGAAGTAACTTATTCCTTAGACCATGAGATCATGTCAATCACTGATACCGGAAGAGTGCTTTGATGGCATCAAACGTCACACCGTAACAGGGTGACTATAAAGGTGTCGTTGAGTATTCGGAAAGTATTAGTTGAGGATCATGGATCAAGAGTGGGATTTGTCCATCCAAATGACGGAGAGATATACTCTGGGCCCTCTCGGTGATATCACATCGAAACCGCTTGCAAGCACGTGATATGATCACAAGGATGTTATATCACGGGAACGAGAAAAGAGTACTTGTCAGTAACGAGATTGAACAAGGTATGGTTGATACCAATGATCGAATCTCGGACAAGTAAAATATCGCGAGACAAAGGGAATAGTTCACGGCGTTGTTGGTTCACACGATCACGAGAGTCATCGTTGAATATATAGGAGTCATCACGGATCTCCAGATCCCGCTGTTGATTATTGATCGGAGAGGAGTCTCGATCATGTCTATCTTATTCGCGAACCGTAGGGTGACACACTTAAGGTTCGATGACGCATTTGAGAGGATACGGAATATCGAAGAATATTTTGTACAGCACCGAAATTGTTTCGGGGAAAATTGAAATAGTTCAAGGGGTTTTTCTTCGAATGGTTGTTAATAGAATTAACAAATGATTCGAGGTGCTATATGCAAAAGTTTGTTAATAGAATTAACAAATGCTGAAATAAAGAAATAAAAATGTTTTATTGATTTATTAAAGAAAAACTCTTGGATTTTCCAAGTGGGAAATTATGGGAGCATGAGTGGGTGTGAGTGGAGCTTCCACTCACATGATGAGGGAAGAGGTGGGGGCACCACCATGGCTGGCCGCACCCCACCTTTGGGCTGCCTCCCTCTCCCTATAAAAGGAGGGTGAGGGCTCCTCCTCATTCACACACTTGGGCACTTCCCTTTCCCTCCACCCGCTGCTCCATTTCATGGTCTCCGGCTTGGCGAAGCCCTGACCGTGGGATTCTTCACCACCACCACGTCGTCGTGCTGCTGGAGTTCCGAGGGATCCTCTACTTCCGCGCCCCGCTGGAACGAGGGAATGGAGGTCATCATCAACCGTACGTGTGACCAATCACGGATGCACCGCCGGATTGCGGTGCTCATCTTCTCGCTATCGGGATAGGTGTGAGTACGACTACGCCAACAACGAGATTTGATCTCGTACCACTTTGAGTCTTCGAGGGTATGTGTTCTCCTTAACCCTCTTGTTGCCCGTTGCAATTCGTCTCCCAGATTAGATCTTGGCATTTCGGGTGTCTCTCGTGTAGGAAAATTTTTGTTTTCTATGCAACGAACCCTTCCGTGGTATCAGAGCCGGATCTATGCGTAGATGTTTTGTACGGGTAGAACACATAGGTGTATGTGGGCGTTGATGATCATGTTATTACCTCCTTGATTATTTTATGATCTTAGTGGCATAGTGGGATGAAGCGGCCCGGACTAACCTTACATGTCCACGTACATGAGACTTGTTCCACAACTGACATGCAACTTGTATTGCATAAGTGGCTTGCGGGTGTCTGTTTCTCCTACTATAGTTAAGATCTAATCTATGAAGGGTTGTTAAAAATTTGTTTATCAACGTTGTGGTTGATGTTCGTAGGTATGAACGGTTCTATCATCGAAATCCCTAAGCCACGTAAAATATGCAAAAATAATTTAGAGGCGTCTAACTAGTTTTTGCTGGGCATGTGATGTGATATGGTCAATATTACAAATTTGATTATGAGATGATCTATTTTGTAAATTATTGATATACCGGAAGGTATCCATATGATTGTCTTCTTCTTGATGGACAATCAAGATTGGGTGCCATGGTACTTGGTACCACGCCGGTGTAATGATGGAGATCATACCATGATGCACATGATGGAGATCAAGTGCAAGGAGGAGCATATCATATCACGTTATCCTTACATGTGATGTTTGTGATGTTAATCCTTTTATGCATCTTGTTTTGCTTAGATAACGACGGTAGCATTATAAGATGATCCCTCTCACTTAATATCAAGATAATAATGTGTTCTTCCTTAAGTATGCACCGTTAAGAAAGTTCGTCGTTTCGAGACACCACGTGATGATCGGGTGTGATAGACTCAACGTTCGCATACAACGGGTGTTTTCAAGCCTAGCATGTACAGACATGGCCTTGAAACACACGCAATACTACGGTTCTACTTGGCGAGCCTAGCATGTACAGACATGGCCTCGGAACACGTAACCGAAAGGTAAAGCATGAGTCATATGGATGATATGATGAACATGTCGATGTTCGCCTTTGAAGCTACATCACCTCACGTGATGATCGGTTTTGGTGTAGTGAATTTGGTTCGTGTAATCACTAAAGACGACTAAGAGGGATGTTGTTTTTTAGGGGGAGTTCATGGCTTAATTTGAATTAACTTGAACTTATTTATCATGAACAACAAATCAAAGTGAATTTGCACAACTTGTAGTAGTCATTGGCATCCACATAACTACCTTACACTTAGATTGTTAATTGAGATATAACTGTTATGATCTGGTAAATACCATTTTAGATTGGTACCGTATTAGTGAAATTTAAAATTGAGTCCTATTGTAGATTTTTGGTATTTCCTACCTAGCTCCATATGGTTAATGATTGATTGATCTAGAGAGCAAATAATTCCTACTTAGAATCTAGAGTCATGGTTGCTTCCATATTACTTTATCTTCAAAAGAATGTTTTGTTGATCAAGGTGATTTTGGAACTGAAAAGAGTTGTTTTCAGAAACAATCAAGTGAAAGATATATTCATATCTAGAAACTTATTTGTAGCAACATGACTGAGTATAATTTAGCGTGACAATGTTTGCTTATATTATCTGAATATATGCAATGATTGAAGACGCTAGGCGTTTGAATATTCTAAGAAATTGGATGCTAAAAATTATCCTCTAAATCCCTTCCTTCAAGCTATAGTAGCTTAATCATAAAAATTGTTATGATGGGATGGATTAAAAGTATGGGTAAAGTCGTTTACCTTACTTGGAGATTGCTAAGAGTGGAATCTAGAAGAATGCTATTAATATGGTGATATTAGTAGAACAATCAAACTCAAAGTATGACTCAATGGGTGATAGTATATGACTAACACACCAAAGAAAATGAGCTAGTAAGACTAGCATTGTTTGATGTTGAATGATTTTCTATAAAGGGAAGGGAATATTGAAAATAGAATTACAAAAAGATATATGGCAGAAAAGAAGATAACTGGAAAAGTGCAGCTCAGGAGTATATGCTTGATATACAAGTTATAGATGTATTACTAGTTAACAAAGTATTTTTGGGTATTTTGATACCACATTGGTTGGTATGAGTTGTCATACAAAGCAACGCAATGCAAGAAATACAAGGGCCTAAAAGGAACTAGTAATAGATGTGGGATCGATTATGACAAGAATATAAATAAAGTGTTATTGTGTTCATTGTCATATCGAACCAAACATTTAAGATTTATTTTAAGAACTTAATAAATTGTTATTTTTTTCTAGTCCTTTGTGAGAACAAATGAGATTGTTCAAACTATGACCATATTCCATAATTGATGGATATCTTAATATAAATCATGTTGGTAAAGTAAACATCTATAAGACTAAATGCTAAACGTTGCAAGACGTGAAAGAGTTTCACTTAAATTGTGACATCACCACTTTAGTTCATATCGGAAAGGAAAACATGAAGGAACTCCATATTGATGGACTTCCGGAGTCATTTTGTTTTTGAATAAATTGATGCTTGTGAGACTTCTTCCAAAAGATGACTGAAATTCCGTTCATAGGCCAAAGTAGAATGGACGACTAATTTAATGGAGATTATACATATTGATGTATATAGTCCATTATGTGTAGCCATGTATGGTGGATTAATTTTTCCTTCATAAAATTCTCTCGATGATTTGAGTAGATATGTGAGTATATCTATTTAAAGAAAACGGAGTTTGACATTTTGAATTGGTTCAAAAGGTTGTTAATATGAAGTTAAAATCATTGTAACAAGATAATCAAGTATTTATGATTGGATCATAAAGGATAAAGTTTGAGTTACAAGTTTAGCAAAACATCTGAGAAGTTGCAGAATTGTTCTACAACTTATACTTCTCGAATACCCCACATTAGATTGGAGTATTCAAAAGACAAAATCAAACCTTGTTTGACATGGTAAGATTAATAAAATTGCCATTATAATTTTGTAGTTTATACACTAAGGACAACCGCTTTTACACTGAAAAGAGCACCATCATGATCCGTTAAAATTGACAACATATAAGATATGGTTTGGGTAGTGACCCGAATTGTCATTTTTCTTAAGTTTTGGTATGCATAGCATGTGTTAAATGTTTACAACCAAAATAGGATAAATGTATGTTTATAAGGTTATCCCAAAATAAAACATTGGGTATTTCTCCTATCACCGAACCAAAAGACAAATGTTGTTTGTCAGAAAGGGTTGTTTTCTCGAGAAAGTAGTTCTTGCGAAACAAGTGAGTGGGAGCACAGTACTAACTCAACGAGATTAGAGAATCTTCGTTATCATGTCAAGAGTAGCGCAGCACTGGAAGTTGTTCCGTGGTTTACTATTTTGACTAAGTAGAAGACACTACAAATATTGTAGATACTTCAAATGAGTTTGCGAACTGTAGCAGTTAAGTCCAAAAACTTTGTACTTAGAACAACTTGTGGTTTAAGTGTAAAGTGTTGTTTTGACAACAAAAGGACCTGGACTTTATAAAGGAAGCAAATGATGGGCCCTGACTTCGTAAAATTGACTATGAGTCATTATATCCGCCATAGTATCCTTGTATGAATGTCAAGTATGTGACTTGGTAGTCTTTTCGATAGGCATGATGCCTAACGATAGCAAAAGGGTCTATATAGAGACAAAGACATGGATTTTACATCCTTTGAAAGTTGTACTTATCGAAAAGTTGTTTTCGACGAAGTTCAAAGAGTTCACTACTACAAGATTTTGATCTTCGGTAGTGATGCTTAGTCTTTGCGGATAGTTCTAGCAAAAGATTACATATTATGATATGGAAGTTGAATAACAAAACCAACTCTCCTCTCGAGGAAGTTTGATCAAGGATGTGTACTTGACACAGTCTGAGATTTTTGTAAAATTCAAAAGGTTGCTAGAAAGGTATGCACACTTCAATGGTTGAAGTGAGCATAACGAAGTTGAAATCTTTACCTTAATGAAGTTATCAAAATAGTTTGATTCCATCATGAAAGATAAAGATGCTTGTAAAGTTACAAGAAATTAAGTGGGAGCGCTATGACATATTTCCAATACTTTATGTAGATGACATATGGTTGATTGGAAAATATGTATTTTAAATTAACACGGTTAAGATTTTCATATTGTTGAAAGGCTTAGAAGATATTGGGCATCAATATCTATAAAAGATGGATTGAAGCACCTGATATGATTGAAGCCAAATTACATAGATGAAATATTGAAGTAAGTCAATATAAAAATGATAAGAAGGAGTTCTTGTCACATGGAAAATAATTGAGCAAGATTCAAGTGTTGTGACACATGATGAGCATCATTGAAATTGAGATTTCCAAGTCATGTTTCCATGCTATGTACACAACCAGATGAGTCCTATGCTATAAAATGTTATAGCAGGATAATTCATATGATGATTAGACAACAGTGGGAGAGATCCTTGTGTCATTTTAGAAATGATAAGGATATGTTTTCCTATGTAGAAATGACAAAATATTAGTTGTAATATGTTACACTAATAGTCTTGTCATTTATTCAAGTAATTTTATCTCAATTAAAATATGTGATGAAGGGTAGCACAATAGGATGGAAGAAAGTTCCATGCTGGATTTGAAAGAGTTTCAAAAATTAAAATATTGTGACAGATACTACAACAAAGGCTAAAGTATATCGTTGTGTTGACAACCGATAATAAACATATTTTGTGTCAAGGAGTTCTTTATTGAACTTGGTGAATTTCCAAGAATGCTGAAACTATGAAGCTACATTTTCACAATGTTAGTAACATCAGTTTAAGCTGAGGAATTAAGGTATCACCGGAACTTGGTGAATTTCCAAGAATGCTAACACTATGAAGCTACATTTTCACAATGTTAGTGACATCAGTTTAAGCTGAGGAATTAAGTTTTTACCGATTGACCATATATAAAGCCATCTCATTAGAGAATGAGTGATGCGTGTAGACGCAAAGAACATGCAAATACAATAGGACCTGAACAGTTCAGATCTTTTTGATAACGTTTACCACATGCGAAGCATGGTAATAACACTGGTACGCCACATGTGTTAAGTGCTTACAGACTAGATTATTGACTCTAGTGCAAGTGGGAGACTGAAGGGAATATTCCCGAGAGGCAATAATAAAATGGTTATTATCTTATTCCTTGTTTATGATGAATGTTTATTTCTCATGCTAGAATTGTATTAACCGGAAACGTTGATACATGTGTGCTTAATAAACAAATAATGGTTCCTAGTAAAGCCTCTCTTTTAACTAGCTCGTTGATTAATAGATGATCAAGGTTTCCTGATCATGAACATTGGATGTTGTTAATAATGGGATCATATCATTAGAAGAATGATGTGATGAACATATACCCAAAGAAAATATAGCAATGCGATCAAGTCATTTAGTTTACATTGTTATATCAAACACACGAAGTAACTTATTCCTTAGACCATGAGATCATGTCAATCACTGATACCGGAAGAGTGCTTTGATGGTATCAAACGTCACACCGTAACAGGGTGACTATAAAGGTGTCGTTAAGTATTCGGAAAGTATTAGTTGAGGATCATGGATCAAGAGTGGGATTTGTCCATCCAAATGACGGAGAGATATACTCTGGGCCCTCTCGGTGATATCACATCGAAACCGCTTGCAAGCACGTGATATGATCACAAGGATGTTATATCACGGGAACGAGAAAAGAGTACTTGTCAGTAACGAGATTGAACAAGGTATGGTTGATACCAATGATCGAATCTCGGACAAGTAAAATATCGCGAGACAAAGGGAATAGTTCACGGCGTTGTTGGTTCACACGATCACGAGAGTCATCGTTGAATATATAGGAGTCATCACGGATCTCCAGATCCCGCTGTTGATTATTGATCGGAGAGGAGTCTCGATCATGTCTATCTTATTCGCGAACCGTAGGGTGACACACTTAAGGTTCGATGACGCATTTGAGAGGATACGGAATATCGAAGAATATTTTGGACAGCACCGAAATTGTTTCGGGGAAAATTGAAATAGTTCAAGGGGTTTTTCTTCGAATGGTTGTTAATAGAATTAACAAATGATTCGAGGTGCTATATGCAAAAGTTTGTTAATAGAATTAACAAATGCTGAAATAAAGAAATAAAAATGTTTTATTGATTTATTAAAGAAAAACTCTTGGATTTTCCAAGTGGGAAATTATGGGAGCATGAGTGGGTGTGAGTGGAGCTTCCACTCACATGATGAGGGAAGAGGTGGGGGCACCACCATGGCTGGCCGCACCCCACCTTTGGGCTGCCTCCCTCTCCCTATAAAAGGAGGGTGAGGGCTCCTCCTCATTCACACACTTGGCCACTTCCCTTTCCCTCCACCCGCTGCTCCATTTCATGGTCTCCGGCTTGGCGAAGCCCTGACCGTGGGATTCTTCACCACCACCACGTCGTCGTGCTGCTGGAGTTCCGAGGGATCCTCTACTTCCGCGCCCCGCTGGAACGAGGGAACGGAGGTCGTCATGAACCGTACGTGTGACCAATCACGGATGCACCGCCGGATTGCGGTGCTCATCTTCTCGCTATCGGGATCGGTGTGAGTACGACTACGCCAACAAAGAGATTTGATCTCGTACCACTTTGAGTCTTCGAGGGTATGTGTTCTCCTTAACCCTCTCGTTGCCCGTTGCAATTCGTCTCCTAGATTAGATCTTGGCCTTTCGGGTGTCTCTCGTGTAGGAAAATTTTTGTTTTCTATGCAACGAACCCTTCACGATTGTCACAATAGATCCGGATTCGAGGTGATCTGACTCTGCCCCCCAGCTGGAATCGTCCACCATCTTCTCTCCTTCGTGGTCGATGTAGATCTTGCCGATGACTAGATTCTCCATATTCTTCCGAGCTTCTCCCGTGATGTAAACACCTTTGGAAGCAGGCCCCACGGTGGGCGCCAACTGTCGTGGGATAATCACGGCAGACGTTACCGGGGGTAACTTATCTTGGGGCAAGACGACACAGGCGTTTGGGAGAGGGTTTAGCTCAGAGGAAAACATGATGATATTCGATCTGGTAGCCGACAATCAAGTCGCCGAGTCTCCGATCTCAAGATAATAACTTAACTCTCGTATTACACTGGATATTCGATATTAGGCGATATTGCTAGAACTCTTGGATCTCTCTAAACTAGACCTAGGGGCCGGCTTATAAAGCACCCGGACCCCCTGGCTTGCCTTCCAAGGCGCACCCTGAATCCTACCCGGACACTGCATACAAATCCTAACTTTCCTTACCGTAACCCACAATCCGGGTTACGAGGCCTACGAACTTGGGCCTTCCAGTGATTCCTTTATCCTTAGCCGGATCCTACACAGCGTCCTTTGGGCCGGGTTACACCTTGGAGTTGGCCTACCGGGTTATTATCCCTCCATCAATCTCTCAAACTAATTAACTCCGACCGGGTCCTAAGCCGCAGGGTGCTGAGTCGCGGGTGCTATGCATCCATAGGTAAGGAACCCTCACAGGGTCATAGATCACGTGGTAAGGAACCCTCCGAATAATCGACCAACCGCTGCTATACTCCCTATCGAGCAAGTACATGTAGAGACGGACGTGCTCGTCCTCGTACCTGATACGCTGATGTTCCACCTCCTCAGGGGCCGACTCTCTCCGCACCGACCGTGGCCCCCACGATCGCCACCAAAGAATATCCGGGTCGACCACGTCACCCGGATTTCTCACCAAGCCACGTGTCCCGGTAGTAAGGACCTCCCAGTGCTAGACCGGCGGGGCCCAGTCCCGGACATCGCCCGTCGGGTCCAACAGAGACATAAACTAAAAACAGACCCAGACTAAGTAAATATTCCTAATTAAGTAAAATACCTTAGTGTTTCTAACTTAGTAAAAAATAGTATACGTGACATAAATAAGATGAAAGTTAAACACAAAGGATCAAATTGGCCCTTCTCATATCTTGTGCTTGTTAGGATGTAGTATACGTGATGGTGATGCAGAGAAGGATGAAGACAAGGGTGTCTGAACTTTGTTGAAACTAAACAAAATCAAATACGTAAGTGTTTCTGAGATCCGAACAAAGTTGGACCATTTCGTGCATATACATAATGGGAATATTCTCCATAGCCCCGTCCTCGGATAACAATAATATTATATATGCGACGTTCCTTTGTTCCAACCAAAACCCACATTTTCATCCTTTCCTCGGATCACCACCGTCTGCAGTACCTCTTAAACGGCACAAGATGGTCATCGGGCCTTGATGTGAAGTTGGACCTTCACATTTTGTGCTTGCTACGAGGTAGTACACGTGATGGCGATGCGTGAGAAGGACGGATTTCTGGACATCTTTGAAATTAAACAAAATCATATATGTAATATAGTGAGATCCGAACAAAGTTAGACCCTTTTGTGCACATCCATAACGACGACATTCTTCATAACCCCGAACGGGATTTCTAAGGAATGTCACCATTACGAATGTGCACGAAAGGGTTCAACTTTGTTCGGATATCACCAATCATATTACATATGTGACGTTATTTAGTTCCAAAGAAATCCGGAAAACCTCGCGTTCGTTCCTTTCCCCGGATCACAACCGCCTGTAATATCTCTTAGCAGGAACAAGATGGTCATCGGGACTTGATGTGAAGTTGGACCTTCACATTTTGTGCTTGCTATGAGGTAGTACACTTGATGGCGATGCAGGGGAAGGAAGGGTTTCTGGACATCTTTGAAATTAAACAAAATCATATATGTAATATAGTGAGATCTGAACAAAGTTAGACCCTTTTGTGCACATCCATAACGGCGACATTCTTCATAACCCCGGACGGGATTTCTAAGGAATGTCACCATTACGAATGTGCGCAAAAGGGTTGAACTTCATTGGATCTCACCAACCATATTACATATGTGACGTTATTTAGTTCTAAAGAAATCCAGAAACCATCACATTCGTTCCTTTCCTCGGATCACCACCGCCTGTGGTACCTCTTAACAGGAACAAGATGGTCATCGGTCTGTGTGCCTCATAACAGTTCAAAAAAAATTCTAACACTAAGTAAAATACCTAAATTTTCTAAACTAAGTAAAATACCTAAATTTTTCTAACTTAGTGAAAAATTTCTACACTAACTTAGTGAAATTTTCTAACTTATTGAAATTTTTCTACACTAACTTAGTGAAATTTTTCTACACTAACTTAGTGAAATTTTCTAACTTAGTAAAAATTTTCTACACTAACTTAGTGAAATTTTCTAACACTAACTTAGTGAAATTTTCCAACTTAGTGAAAAATTTCTAACTTAGTCAATTCCTAAGTATATTCTAAAATTCCTAAGTCAATTCTAACAATTCTAAAATTCCTAAGTCAATTCTAAAATTCCTAAGTCGATTCTAACACTAAAATTTTCTAACAATTCTAAAAATTCTAGTATTTCTAACATTTCTAATAATTCCTAACTAATGATTCTAACATTTCTAACACTAGTTAAAAGGTAAAAACAAAAACAGTAAGTCAAAAAGAAAAAGAATGCCCTATCTGTTTAGGGCGATGGAGTCAGTGCCCACCTCCATGATCTCGAGCGCGCGTAGGAGGGTAGTGGCACCGCGACGGAGGGCAGTGGCGCCGCGACGGAGGGTGGCGATGGCGTGCTCGGGCGTGCGTAGGCGATGGTGCGGGCGCGCTCCACCACGGGCGCGCCCTTGCGACGGCGACGGATCGAGAACAACGACGGCGACAGAGCAGCAGCCTGGCAGCATCGATCCGTTTCCTTGCGCGCGAGATGGCGATTTTGGGGAGGAAGAAGGCACGGCTTATATAGGACGGGGCACCCGTACCGGTTGGTAGCAACAACCGGGATGAAAGGCTCATCCGTCCTGGTTGTTGCTACCAACCGGGATGGATGCCTCACCCTTTTTTTTCACAGCGGGCGGATGGGGCACGTGGAGCGCGCGTGTTGGGGGGTATCCGTCCCGGTTGTTTGCAAAAACCGGGACTAATGCCCTATTTTTATTTTTATTTTTATGTTTGAAATTTGTTTCTACATTCTGTTTTTCCAAAACTCCTATAAAACATTAAATAACAATCAGAAAATTATAAAGTAACTGAATATATTCATTTCCAACATATTTGGTGAAGTTTAAAATTTTGAATTATTTGCATTTTGAATTAATTAATTTATGAAATGGAGAAAATATCAAATAATTCAATAAATTCTGAAAATTGCAAGTTATATATAAACATTATCAGAAAGATAAATTCAACTCACTTATAGTGTTTTAAAACTCAATTGGGTGACTGATAAGGTGGTTTCGATATTTTGTTTTAAAACTCATTTGGTCGACTTACATATTTTGTTTTCCATTATTTCCTTTTTTGTTTCTCTTGTTACTTTTTTGTTTTCTCTTGTTTTATTTTGTTTTGTATTGTTTCCTTTATGTTTTCTATTATTTTCCTCTATATTTTCTATTGTTTTATTTTGTTTTCTCTTGTTTCCTTTTTGTGTTCTCTTGTTTTATTTTCTTTTCTATTGTTTCCTTTATGTTTTCTACTGTTTTATTTTGCTTTCTCTTGTTTCCTTTTTGTGTTCTCTTCTTTATTTTGTTTTCTATTGTTTCCTTTATGTTTTTTATTGTTTTATTTTGTTTTCTCTTGTTTCCTTTTTGTGTTCTCTTGTTTTATTTTGTTTTCTATTGTTTTCCTTTATGTTTTCTCTTGTTTTCTTTATGTTTTCTCTTGTTTTATTTTGTTTTCTATTGTTTCCTTTATGATTTCTATTATTTTATTTTGTTTTTCTCTTGTTTCCTTTTTGTGTCCTCTTGTTTTATTTTGTTTTCTATTGTTTTCCTTTATGTTTTCTATTGTTTTCCTTTATGTTTTCCATTGTCTCCTTTATGTTTTCTATTGTTTTATTTTGTTTTCCATTAACATCCTTTATGTTTCAAATAATAACTCCACAAATTTCAAATACATAACAAGGTACATTAAATATATAATAAGTGCACATCAGACTAGTTGATCCATGCATATACAAAGTTTCGTCGCATACAAGGCAGACAAATATATACGTAGTATCAAACCTTTTGTCAAACCTTCAAGGAGGGATGTAGAACAAAACAATCGGTATCGCCATCATACTCCCCGACCATGGCTCTTAAGTGGATATATGCATATCAAAAGAACGGTCAGACGTATGATGGTGAATCCGGATGATTTGTATTCGGTCGATGAACTGAATGATGTATCAAACCTTTTGTCAAACCTTAAAGGGGGGATGAAGAACAAAAAAATCGGTATCGCCAGCATACAGCCCCACCGTGGCTACTGAGTGCATATATGCATACCAAATGCATGGTAAGACGTATGCTGGAGAATCCGGATGATTTGTATTTGGTCGATAAACTGACTGATGTATGAAGGTGGGCTATATATAGGATCCTCTCGCTCACGAAGTGTTGTGCCAGGGTTTCGATCCAACGATTAAGAAACACCCCTGATCCAACGGCTCACAACCGCTCGAAAGAAACACACCGTACCCCTGATCAAACGGCTCACAACAGCTCGAAAGAAACACACCCCTGATCCAACGACTCACAAGCTCTTGAAAGAAACACATGATCCGTGTGATTGTTTCTCATTGGTCCCAACGAAACCCTAACCATTTAGTCCCGGTTGGTAAAACAGGCCGAGACTAAAGGGAAATCCGGTAACGCCCTATAACCAGAGATCCCGACCACCCCTGGGAAATGCTCGTCCCAGTCAAAAAATCCTAAATTTTCTGTAATTTTGAATTTTAACAAAACCCCTCTGTAAAAGGTCATATTGGGAATCAATTTTTTTGAATTTTCAAATTTTGGTTTTGAATTGCGTCCAGTAATCAGTCGTGCTTTTCCAATAAGCGCGGTAACCGAAAATCCCGGCACCCCTAGGGAAAATTTTCCTACCGGGAAATAAAACCTTACCGGGCGCGGGGTTGGGCTCTTCCGGAAACTTTGCCGCTATCGGGTCGCCCCGTGGGGGGGGGGCATTTCATATCGGTCCACTCAATAGCTCTATTGGTGTTGCTATTGATTTGTGGCGGAGATGCTCTAAATTATGCAAGCAGACGTTTGTATATATCCGCTTTTGACCCTAAAATTGGGGTACCAATCGTCAGGATTGGGCGTCGGAATCCACCGCCATCACGGACTGCTGCTTGTTGGGTGATCTGTCAATTTAACAAGAAAGAAAACAAAAGAAAAGGAAAAAATGTTAGACAAAAGATAATGAAGTTAAAGGGGAAGCCCATGAACCAACGTTCCTGGGGTCACCCATCGCTCGTGGCATCACCCATCGCTGACGATGCGTCCTGATCTGGGGTGCCAAAACAAATCGATGGTTTGGTCCGATGTCGTATGCGCCATAAAAAGGGAGGGGGAGCCTGGTAGTTATCGAACCATGTTGAGAATCTGCAAAACCTGCTCCCTGACATCCCCAAAAACACCACCGATCTACGGAGGCTCGGCAGCGAAAATAAGATCAAGAAACACCCCTCTTGTGTCAGGGAAGTGCCGATGGAGACCGAAGGGAATCATGACCTTCTCCAAACCACATGCTGATCAAGCCTGCCTCATGGATGCGACGATGGCGTTTCCAGTGCCTTGTAATGATCATCTTCTACCCCTCTCTGTTATGTGTATATGTTATGGTGTTCTAGATGTCCTAGTCTTATCGATCTTGCGCAATTTATAGTTTTTGGTTCTAACATTGGTATCAAACTCTCTAAAAGTCTAGCCTTAGAACCCATATAGTTCATTTTAGGCAATTATGCTTCTGTTTATGCCCAGATTAGTCGTTAAACATGCATTGTTAAGGATAATGATCAAGATTAATTAACAGATTGTGTTTAATTTGATTTTTTAAGTTTTCTTTAATTAATTATCATCAATTGTTAGCCATGTTTAAAAAATTAAAAGGAGGGGAGTATGAATTAGCAAGAAAATGTGCAAAAATCCCATCCTGCCAGGAAGAAACCCTAATCGTAGAAATTTTCCCCTACCCGGATGAACCCTAGCCCCAAAATTTTCACACAAGTGGAATGGGCACTCCTCCCAACGGAGAGTGAGAGAGATAGGACGTGCCTCCAGGGCGGAATGGATGACGGGGACGCCGGGCTCCGCGCCGTTCGCCGCCGTTGTCACCGCGATGAAGTCGCAATGACATTTCCCTCCAAACGAAAGCCGTCGGGAAACCCTGAAAATCAACACTTCCTCGCCACCCCATAAGAACGCGATGCTGTCAACTAAACTCAACAGAAGAGTGCGCGCGATCAAGTACAGTGCATGCTCCTAGGATGAGAATGACCACCACGTCGGCATGGATCGAGGGAGGGCGAAGCACGGCTGCCGCCATCATCACTCTCTCACAGGAGCGGGTGAAACGGGAGAGTCGGTGAGAGAGAGTGAGGGAAATGAGGATTAGGGTTTCACCGGGGCTCTCTTTTTGTTCGATCGAAAAATCAGGCTGGCCGTCGGATGAGATCCGACGGCGCAGATGGCTGCGCGTAGTATGAGGGCCTCGGTGGCTTGTTGTGCCAAACTTGGTCGGGCCATGATCCAAAATAAGAACAGCCCGAATTTGCCATTAATTTAGTTTTTTCTCGGTTTTGGGCAGGGCTTAAGTGGGTTGTTATGTCCATTTTCTCTCTTATATTTTTTCTAGTGCTTATTAAAGCTATACGTCCCAAATTTTATGCATTGTCTTCAATACAGAAAATAATTGCCTAAATTATGATAATAAACATGTCATTTTTCTAAATAAAAATGACCCAACCAGATTGTTGATTTAGAATATGTAATATGTTGTTATGTTGTACAATCAATTTAAGCATAAAAAATGTTGTTTTCCTTATGTGATTAACCTTGATGCTTATTTTAATAATGTCATGACTGCAAAATTAATTCTGACGAATGTTGTGTTAATTTTGCATCTCATCCTCTTATGTTGTTCTAACTTTGTGTCATTTCTTCCCAACGGTGTTTTGGCATAGAATTACAAATTTTGAAGATTATGGCATGTTTATTCCACTTTAATATTCATGTAATTTAAAGTTCATGTAAGATTTTTAGCTTCCAATGCAATGCGCTACTACAGTTTCAAACAACTGACGAGGAGTAATTTCCCAGACTGGAAGAATTCAATCGGGCTAAATTTGGCTTTCATTGTAATTGATTATGCTTAAGGGAGGATAAGCCCACGACACATGCAAATGGTGTCGCGGGGTATCATGAATTTAAGAAAAATTATGACTTAAAAATGCAGAAGTGGGAAAAATCAAGTCATGTAGCAATGCTCCTCATGCGATCATCCACATCACTATGAGCTCTCGCCAAGAAAGATACTCCCAAGGAGATTATGTCAGATTTGGAGGAGAAATTCAAATGCTCCGAAAAGGTCTATGAAACTGAACAATTTTAGAAGCTCCTTGGGATGTGTAAAAGCGATGGTGAAGTAAGGAGTCATGTACTAAGAATGACTAATACTTCGCGCAAGCTGAAGGCTTTACAATGTGAACTCGGTGATAACCTACTCACCATAATGATCTTGGAGTTCTTCCCTCAAGAGTTTTATCAATTCAAGATCAACTACAATTCCATGAAGTAAAAGTGGTCACTCGATGAGATATGCTCTCAAATTACCGAGGAGGAGGAATGGATGATGAAACAGATTATGGACCAGGATTTTCAAGTAGGCTCTAGCAAGAGAAAGTGTACCGAGATCACACAAGCCTCCAAAGAATATTTTCAAAACGGATATGCACAAGTCTAAAGGAAAGGAGCTCGGAAAGTATTCTGGCGGCTCGGACGTTGTTGAAAATATTTGCTTTCATTGCAAGAAAGAAGGCTATTTTACAAATTACAGCCCAACCTATCTTAAATGTATTATGAAGAAAGGTACGGATGAAATCACTTTTGTTGATGAATTATGTTATGACTCTTGTACATCATGATGGAATACTGATGTTGATGACTCCATGAAGGGATTCAGTATGATCTGAACCACAAAAAATAGAGCAAGAAGACTTAATGTAGAAAATGGAGTTGAATCCCATGTTGAAGCTATAGGTTCACTCACTTTGAGTAGGAATTTGATTTCAGTTTCTTCGCTTGATGATAACATGTACGAATGTTTGTTTGGTCACAAACAACTTGTTTTCAAATATTGTAATAAAGATGTTGGCCTTAGTGTCAGACGAGGAAAATTATATATATAATCGTTGAATGATTATGTTTTGCATGTGACTAATGTGTGTACCGATATGGATAAATGGATGGGTACCAACACTTCTTCGAAATTTTGGTACCGTCGCTTGTTCCACATTTCGAGTGGGAGAATTGAAAGACTCATTAAAAATGATGTACTACTTCCATTAGACTTCTCCAATGTAGACAAATGAGTTGACTACATAAAAGGAAAATACGCAAAAACAATTAAGGAAGGAGGAGTACGAGCAACAGATGTCCTAGAACTTATTTATACTGACACATGTGGACCCATTAACGTTAAGTCTACAGACGGTTTTGATTCATTCATCATGTTTACATATGACTTATCTAGATATGGTATATTTACCCTATACGTAATCGATCAGATGCTTTGGACAAGTTCAAGTTGTATAAAGCCGAAGTTGAGAACCACTGAATGTTAAAATAAAGTTGCACAATCTGATCGTGGGGGAGAGTGTTATGGTAGACATGCTCCTTATGGCCAAATTCTAGGACGTTTTGCAAAGTTGCTCGCTGAAAATGGAATTGTTAACTAGTACTCAATGCTTGGTGAAACTCAGGAGAATGGAGTGGCTGAGAGTCATAATCGCACCCTTTTGATATGGTGCGAAGTATTCTTAGTCATGCAAGTTTACCAACAAGCCTATGTATGGATGCATTAAATACCTCCGCACATATATTAAATCTTGATCCCACTAAGTCAGCACCGGACACGCCTTATCAGATGTGGACGGGAAGAAGCCGAGCTTGAATTATTTGTGTGTGGGGTTTGTCGTGTTGAGGCTAGAATATTCAATCCACAACTTAAGAAATTAGATCAAAAAAAAATTAGTTGTTTCTTCATTGGATACCCGCATAGGGGAAAGGGATATCACTTTTATTGTCCAGGTCATACCATTAAATTCGTGGAGACACGACTGGTGTTTTTTAAGGATGATGAGGTCACTGAATTAAGAAAGATCGACCTTTTGGAGAAGCGGGTATGTGCTCCATGCCCAGTCGTCCAAGAGATCATTCTACCAATTGAAAATAGAGTGAAGTCTAATGATGTTTCTGAATCTTATGATTTAGATCCTAAACCCAATGGTAATCCTGAAAACAATGGCATTCCAAAAGGTGGAGAGGATCACCATATATAAAATAAAGAAGATCCTAAAAATAATAATGCTCCTCCACCACCCCCTCCTTTGAGAAGATCCAATCGACCTAGAAATAAAGTCATCTCAAAAGATTGTGTCACTTACATGAGTGAGGATGTATGTGGTCTCGGAAAGGCAGAGGATCGAACCTCATATAAAGGAGCCATTATAAGTATGGATTTCTCTAAATGGAAAGTTTTCACGGATGATGACTTAAATTTTATGAGATCAAATGATGGCTGTGACTTAGTAGAAATTCCCAATGGTTCTAAAAGAGTAGGATGCAAATTGGTCTACAAAAAAAAGTATGATTCCAAAGGGAAGGTCGAGAGGTTTGAAAGTGCATTTGCATTTTTTTATCTCTCTTGGGTTGGAGTTGATGACAACACTACTAAGACTCTAACAGTGCGTCAAAGTATTTCAGTAAATATCTTCTAGACTAAAAAAGGTGAAGAGAATTCCAAGATAAAGCCACCAAGATCAACTTGATCCACCGGTAGTACCGGGCACACCATCGGTAATACCGCTCTGGACAGCAAGCGGTAGTACCGCGCTCAGTACCGCCAGAGTGAAAATGGCTACTACATCCAGCGGTACTTCAGCGATACTGGCTCGGTAGTACTACTGCTTCCAGGAAGCGGTAGTACGGCCCTCAGTACCGGCCCTAGTACCTCCAGCAAGAATTTTCTCATGGTAACGTTTACAGTACTGGAGCGGTAGTGCCCTAGTACTACCGCTAGCCACTTTGATTTATTTCGATGTTGTGGCCAGCGGTAGTACCGGTGAGCACACGCGGTAGTACCGCTGTGGAGTACCACGGTACTTCTGCGGTGGTACCGCTCGCGCCCTGTGTCTGGGACACTCCAGTACCACTTACATTGCCAAGTAGCGGTAGTACCGCTAGGCATGAAAAAGGGTCAAACGGCTAGTTTGGGGAGGGGGTATAAATACTGTAAGGACCCCAGACCGGCAGTCTGAAACCCTCCATATGCATACATTCACGATCCTAGAAAGATCAGTCGTGAACAACATACAAAGTTGGCACACAGAAATACATCATCCATTACACGAATACATAAAGGTATTACATAAATGATCACATGATCAAGTTTAACACAACTGCCACAAAGGGCAGGCAACTTAACAAACACATCGCAAGACAACTAAAACACAACATAGTTGAGCCCAAGTCACGCCTTAACCTACAGGCTGCTGACCCGGAGACGATCCTAGTTCGCAAAGCCGTCAGCTCCGTACTTCTCTTCATAGATCTCCTTTGGAGGCTCCTTCACAAAGTCTGATAAGTAGATACCAGGGGCGAAACCATAATGAGTACGTTTGAATGTACTCAGCAAGACATCCATCATGTCACTTACCAACATGAAAATATGCTTATATGGTGGATTAGGTAGGCTATAAATAGGGTTTACTATCAATGGTGTTCATATATGATGACACCACAGTTGCAGTCAGGTTAATCTGTATCTTCGTTGAAGAAGATACTTCAGAAGAAAAATAATATAGTTTTATTTCTCTTGTAGATATCACATGTACAAGAGGTTTTGTAAAGATTTGTTAAAGAATATTTTCTCTTTGCAAAACTTCTTGGAATCAGTTTCCAGAATTCTTGCTTAGAGTAGAAAAGGTTTTCTTTGCAAAACATTTTGTTTTGTATAATGACATCTGGCTTTTCATCAACGATGATACCTCCACGGTATAAGTTTTCCTTCCTTTCCGAACTTCACAAGTTCAACACTTCCCTTCAAGAATTCCTTTTCAAAAACTTCCTTTTTGAAAACATTGACACAATGCTATCTACATGGCCATTCAACTGTCCATATCCGAGGACGCGGCTTCTTCGAAAAAGTTGTACTCTGCAGAGGTGTACTCATCCACCAGATCCAGTACACCTACCGTGAAATACCACAGACTGTAACAACAGTATGTGAACATCAGGTATCTGATCATAACCATTCACTATGTTCAAGCTAGTATATGCCTATCTCTTAGTCGAGTGTACGCTCCCCGGCACCGAGCTAATCCCCGCCAAGCCAGGAGCCCCAACTACTGCATCCGGAGGGAAAATGAATCCCACACTTTTATGTCTCCACGACGTTCGGTTCGAGGGTATGACGCCCCTTATAGCAAGTGAGATAGAACACACTAATAAGAAAAAACTTCAAGTTAAGCCCCGTGCCCATGTTGGGGTAGGGTGGCAGTACGGTAAAGGTTGTCCGGCGAAGACTAGGTTATGTGTCATTTTTGAAAACACCAATTTCTCAAAAATGACCACTTCCACATTCCTCCGGAGAACAAGGATCCGCCTTTTCTCCGGGTTTTTCCGTAAAGACTTTGTTATGTAGAATCACAATTTTAGGGTGTCCACTTAGGGACTAGTATATTTGATGGTAATAAATACCATATGGTGGCTTATGGGCTTGGTATTACCAAGTTTAACTACTGGCATAATAGTAACCTATATACTAGTATAGTAGTAATAGCCACATCAAAAATAGTTTTGATAATCAAGTTTTGGTAAAACTTCAGAGGTAAAACATGCATGATAGATAATGGTAAGTATTGTATCAGCAAGCAATCAGGATGGCTTGCCTGGTAACTCCTTGTGTCCCTGGTTTTGGAGTGACTAGAACTTGAAACAGATCTTCCCGACACTTCCTTCCTCTTCGTTTTCTAACGTCGTAAAAAGAATAAAGGACACACATTCAGAACCAATCAAGGCAAGCAACAATACATGACAATACATACAGCAAGGAAACTAATAATAATCAATCACACAATTATTAATGGAGGCAAACAATCAAACAAACACACTTGGCAAAAATGCCATTTAATAAGACAACTTAAGGTTGGAGGAACATATCTCACAACCTCAATATCATGGATTCAGTGGGTGTGCCACTCTCATACCAAGATATTAAGAAACCCAAAATAAACTTAGTTCCACAAGGGTGAGACTACTAAGAGTATACCAAAACATGCACAATAATAATCATGTCAAGGGGTCTATCAACCAAACCATAAAAAGAAAAAGGTAGCTATTCTATTAATCCTAAATTCACATCAAGAATAAATAAGACACATGATTTGCAAAAGTTACTTTTACAAATCAGTGAGCCTACAGAAGTGCAACAAGGAAATAGACTCATCACAAAACACACAATTCTCATAGTGAGAACAATAGAAGTAATGAATAAAAAGGAGGAATCCTATAGACATGCTTCTACTAAGGGTTTGCTATGCAAGCATGCATAACAAGTAAAATACTAAAATGCAAAAAAGGAACCATGTTATCATAATGGGAAATGAAAACATGTCCTCATGCAAGGATACACAAATATCTACCAAACACAAGTTGGCAGGAAAAATAATTCAATACAAAACTTGATAAGGAAACTAGTACTACTCAAACATGAAGAATCAATGGATGCATTTCAATCAAGTAGTTGAAATACAACCAGAGGGTCCATGTCATAAAAACAGGAGTGAAAAACATCTATACTTGCTATAACAAAAATATCCCATTTAACAAAACAATGCATCAATTTGCAGGACAACTCCGACATACTAGTGGTAATAAAAGGGGCATTACTAGAGGAATCAAACAACACTCCAAAGATGGATTTTTCCTAGAAATCCACACATGATTACAACCACTTACAAACAGAAGCATACACATTTTCATTTAGCACTAAAAATCCCAAGGCAAAAATACTAGGCACTCATTAGTTACAGAACTATAGAAGAAAAACACATCTAGTGTGGGGGAACTAATGTTTCCACCAAAATGCAATGACACCAGTGGGTGTTCCACTAGAATAACAAAGCATTAAGAGTTCACAAGTCCTCTGGTCATACTTGCTAAAAATTAACAAAAGACTAAACTAGCATCTACTGCAATAACCATACTAGTAGAAAAATAATAGGGTGCTAAAATAAGCAAGGTAATGCTACTCATGTTATTATCCCCACACAAGTGACAATCCTAGGGTTCAAGTACTCATACAAACATAACCAAAATTCTACTGGTCCTATGAACACAACCCAAAAATATGTGGCTACACAACCACAAATGTTTATGCCAAAAATTCTACACATGAGAGAATCTTTCCAACATTTGCATAGTCATGACAAAGCTACTCATGCTTTTCTACCAATTAAAATGCAAGCTAGAAGAGGTGATACTAACAAAATATAAGTACCAACATAAATTTATCAACACCACAATCCAAGTGCTTGCACATAATTTTATCACTAAAAAATTCTATGCAAGTATTAACTAGAGATAAAACATATGCTATTCTCATAAATCCTATTTCTCCTCAACTCGAGTACACACAATATAACATGCTAAAATAGCTAAGTAAACCTTAGAAAACATGTTCACACAACTTGTACATGCTAGAAAACAATATTGCAACACAAAAAATATATTCACTCAATTTAATTACCTAAAATGCAAAAATGGCAGAAATATGCAATTTAAAGATCTGTCCACCAAATTTTCTAGGATGCTCTAAAAATTAAACCCACTAGGTTTGGATGCCCTAAACATATACAAGACCATCCAATTGAGTTTGCATCAAAAATCACCAAAGTGCTCTCTGGTGTTTTACCAAATTGCATTCCATTTAAAAAATACAAGGAATTTGGAAGCAAGGTTAATTGCTCCTGTTAGGAAATTCCAAGGGCTTTCCAATGCAATTGGATACACCTCATTCTGATTTGTGAAATTAAAATGGTGTTCATTTTGGTGTTTCTGGTGCCTGTTGCCAAAACATTTTCCATGTCCAAAATAATCATCCAAATGTAGATCTACAAATTGGAGGTGGTTTAGATTTAGTTGCCTTACATCTGTGAATTTTGGTTTGGTCAAATTCACCTTTTAGATTAGTTTTTAAGGCCAAAAGCAATCATACACTTTCTCTGGAAAAATTAAATGGAAAAATAAACCCAGATGGGCCAGATCCGCAACTGGGCTGGCCAGATCTGCTTTACCGCGGGGGGGATCTAGCCCCTGCCGCTGACTAGCGGGCCAGCAGGCCACGCGGCAGCCACGCAGGCACAGTGAGGCCCCACGGGTAGGGTCAACTAGCTCCTGCGCGCGGTCAAAGAGTACGGGCGTCAGCACGACGTCATCGCGACGTCACTCGCCGGCACGAGAGCTCCGGCGAGGTCCTATTCGACGCAACTATGCACCGTTTTGCGAAACGAATACGTCTACGCGTTGGTCTCGACGAGGGGAGCCAAAAGAACGTGGTCTCGTTTCCGGGGAAACGCCGGAGAGTGGCCGGCGACGAGGGCGCACGGCGGCCCGAGAGGGAGCACGGCACGGCGAGGACCTAGAGAGAGAGGGAAAGGGGAAAAGGCACAGGGAGGTTCGCCTGCTCACCATGAACTCAAGGGGACGCTCGGTGAAGGAGGAGGAGGCTCGTGGCGGCGGCGATAGCTCGCCGGAGTCCTCCCGGAGCCGAAGAAGGAATTGGACGGCGCGGGCTCCTTGAGGCCTCCCGCCTCGATTCTTCTGGCACCGAGGGCAAGTACGACGAGGCGGAGACGATGGTGCTAACAGCGACCGGCGACGAGCTCACCTGTGGCCGAATCAACGGCGACCTTTTTCCTAGGGTTCGGTTTGGGGATGAACTTGAAGAGAGAGAGAGAGAGCTCGTGGGGAGAGAGAGGGGGGCAAGTAGGAGGTATAGAGGTGCACATGGGGGGTTCTTATCCTCAAGTTACCTTCCACTCGAAGGCAATGGCGTAGGTGCTCTGTATCTACAGAGGAGCTAGGAGGAAGAAGGTGACTCAGCTTACAACTAGGTCCCTGGCATTTGACAAATAGGTCCTTTTCCTCTCTGAAAAATGTGATTTTCACTAAGAAAACAAAGTCTAAAATTAAATTCCTTTTGCCCAAAATTCTTATTAGTTTGGATGCACAACATATGCGAAAATTGGATCAATTGGATAAACTTGATAATTCAAAGTTGTTCAAATTTCAATTCTTACATAAATGGACATTGAATTTATTAGACTACTTAGGAGCTTCCGAAAATGATAGTTTTTGACACACATTCCTTATTTGATGTGTTCCTTATGTGGTAGAAAATTCAAGTCATTTTGAGTTACTTCATAGAACAAACTTGTTAAATTTCAAAAAGGTACTGTCTTAAACACAGGGGTTTTTGGCAACTTAAATTATTCAAAAATTGTGCCCTTTCGGTTTTCATCCTTATTTATGATATAGAGCATGTGGTATTTATTTCATGGCATTTTGAAAAAGTTTGTAGAACAAACTTGTTCAAAATTCCAATTGTTGCTGTGGAGAAAAATCATGTTTTCAGGACTTTAATGGATTCAAGTTTTGGTCTCCTCTTGTGTGTGTTCCTTATTTTATATAAGGAAGCAATGGTATTAATTTCAGATCATTTGAAGAAAGTTTCCAATAGTAACTTGTTTGAGTTTCCTGTTTCTGGAAATATTGGAAATTCAATTTAATAAAGCACTTGGTTTTTCTTTAACAATGCTTTGCCAAAATATTTATGTGACTAGGGATAGCAAGTCAATTCTCTCCAATACTTTTGTTTTTAAGCTTGGAAGGTTGGAAAAACATTTGATAAGATTTTGGTGAAGCATTTAAGAATGCCTCTTTTTCCTGATAATCTTTCTTAGTTTGGGCCTTGGAATAATATTCAACAAGTATGGGATTCATAAGATAGTTTATGAAAACTCCTTGATCAATATTTACTTTAGAAAATATTTCCAATGTCATTGGAACAATATGTTGAATATTTTGTTCTCAATTTCTTAGCCATGTAGGTTTATATAATTAGTTTGTTTAGTTGCACTCAAACAAATACAACCAAAGTTTAATTGTCAACCAATTAGCAAAACAACTGTGTTATCAGGTATAACAAAATTGGGATGTGACAGGTCTTGCCCCCTTAAAAAGAATCTCGTCCCCGATATTCGCAAGCGAGGACTAAGGGAGGGCCAACAAACACAATGTTAGTGTTGGAGTGCAGGTGCTTCCCCCCTTTGACTTTTCTTGGGAGGAGGGGTACTCCCCTAAATTAGCAAATTCACTTTAAAAAGTACACCAGTACTGTTTTAGGTCCAAAACTTTTGTTTCCTAGTTTGATGAGACCTGACCAGGGTCTCCTTACCTTGGGTTTTGGACGATTTAAAAACAAACAAAATTAAGGTTAGTTCAGAACTACCTAGAAACGTACCGTCAATTATTACTTGAGTTCCTAGCTATATCCCACATCTTACATAACACATATGGAGTGGTGTACCACTCTCATAACAAAGTATATAAGAAGCTAAAAATATAGCTTGTGGGTGCAAAGGTTAGGTTGCTAAGATAAAATAAACAGACAGAATAATACCCATGGCAGTGGTTATTACCCACCACCAGCAACTATCACCTAATATGTTCATGATTTTAGTTGGATGTTTTTAGTTTCATAAGATACTCTTAAGCACAATCATAACACAAATATAAACTCATGCTAAGGTAAAACATTTAAACAAAATCCAATAAGCAAGCAAACAACACCACAGATGAATAGACTTTTTATTCACTAGGTTATTGTTTATTAGAGGTTTTGGAATCCATCAATCATGACCAATTAGCAAACAACCAGTAGCTAAAAACCAATGAATTCAATCATAAAGATACTCTAAAATACCATCATCACACAAGATAAAACTCCTATTACACCGGCATAAAAAGGTCTGCACAAATAACACACTAGTATGAAAAATCTACACCAGCATGCTATAAGAGATAATCATATCCTATAACCATAGAACATGCAACTAAATAATTCATGGCATGATAACAGAAGTAATAACTTCCTAAACATGTTATATCAACACATCTACTCATAAAATAAAAAGAGGGTAATACTAGAGCAAACATCACCATTTTCTAGTGGTGAAACTAATTGCACTCTAGAGAAGCAAACAATGTTAATATGATGCTTAATTTTAAACAAGCAAGTAATGATCATAAAATGTACCTAATAAAAGTACACAAAACTTACTCATGTTAGTAAGCACAAACACCCAAGTAATTCTATGAATCAACCATTAAGCATGCAGAAATTTCTTCTAGCAATTTATGTTTTGTTTTAACCAATTACTAGCAAACAAGCAAGGTATAACTCACACAACCAGTAGCTATGCAATTAATGAAAAGTTATCTAAACCTTTTCAAAAATCCATACACTCAATTTAAAATTATTCACAAACAATCTACCAATCAAGAGGAATTTATTTTGTTTGCGAACAATTTAATTTTAGCACACGATAGTGAAGCATTTCTTAACATGATACCCCTAAGGAATATTATGCTAACAAAAGGATCACACCTAAACATAGTAGTATTTAATAATAATAAATAAACTTCTCACTTGCATAGGTGAGAATAAACAATTAAATTTTCCATGGTGGAAAAATAGAATTCATCACATAGTGAAACATGCTATTTTCGCACATGCGTATGGTTGGGGATTTTCATCCTCAAGCCAAAATACAATGGGACCAGTGGGCTATGGCCTACTAATACCAAGGCAAAATAGGTACTAAGCCTCTGGTTACTCATGAAAAACTTTGCATACCAGATAAAAATATAAGGCTATTTAATCTAGTGAAACAATACTAGTGCATATTGATAGCAATTCTTACACATGCTTTATTATTAAAAGACATGAAAGATAACATAGGTACAAGCATCAAAATATCAGTACCTAAATGTTACTTGACTCAAAGAAAACATAGCACAAAATATACTAAGAAAGTATACACAGATCTTGTTCTCACAATACTTCCAAATAATAAAATAGAAGGTAACAAATGCTATTCCATTTTTATTCGAGTTTCCAATCATGCACACACTTTCTAGGGTAGATTTATTGTAAGAAAACAACATAATAACAAGTCCTAACAACTCCATATAAGTTAGGAAGCAAGAGTGAATAAAACACAAATTTATTTCAATCCAGAGCACACAAAGAAACAAAAACAGGAAAACTGCTGTTTCCTAGATCTATCATAACCATTCCATCGTTCACTTAATTTCTAAATCCCGAATTTCATAGTACCTACAATGTCTACTAAGATTTGTTTTCCAAAGTAGATACACCCGGTATCCTATTGACTAGTAAACGAATAGGTCATCATCTTATTTTCTCGTGACTTCTTCTTTTTACCAACTAGATTAAAAGGTGTCCTAAGTCACTTAATTCCCTGGTTTTGAAAGAGTTGTCAGTATTTCACATGCTTTGGTTAGGTGTCAACCTAAGATTAGGCAAAACATGTTAGTCTTGTTAGCTTTCTATTTAATAATGTTTGTCCGACAAGATACGACTAGCGTCATACGTCGAATATTGAATTGTGCTCTTTTGAATTGCTTCTGAGGGGGTTGCGCATCATGGCATGTGAAGACTTCTTTCGCACCTTTCTCCAGAGGAGGGAGGTATATAACTTTTAAAAGGGGATCTCTCTAGTTTGGTCTTTTAAAAGGGGACATCAAAAGGTGCAACGTTTAGCCAATAGGGCAAAACGAGTCTTTTGCAAACAGACAAACACATAGGTTTTGGTCAGTATTGGTTGGTTTTCTTCACGCCTTTTCTTCTTTGAGGGATGTCATTTTTGGAGCTTTATCTGTTGGAGTGCAGCATTGATAGCAACACTATCAGCTCGGGTGGCTTGATGGTCCTCTATTTAGGCCCAACGGTGCTTTCATTGATTGTGGGGGAGATGGTGGTGGTTCACGACGGGGTCGCATTATGAAGCGAAAACAAGTATAAATCTAAGCAACAAATTCTTGTTTTTGAATACTATACAAACATTTTTGCTTGCAAAAACGTAACAAGAGGCGATTCAAAAACAAGAGCAGGGCAAGTACAAAACTGCAAATTTTGAGCACCCCACAAACATATAGAAGCCTAGATGAACCAAATTCTACACCACACAATAGCACAAAGTCCTACGGACACACATAAGCAAGCCATAACACACAAGCAAGACTCCATTGGAGCTACGTCGGGGGAGGCGACTCATGGAGTCATCGGTAAATTACTCCAAACTAGACTGATTCTACAATCCTAGAAGTGGTTGAAGAACTATATCTACTTCTGACCATCATCACTCAGAGCTAGGAAATTATTTTGGTCTTCTCGGGACATCGGCAAGTATACAAGTTTTTGGATGGAAACAAGATACTAGAAGTAAAGTTTTGATAAAACTTTTAACTGAGAGAGGTAAGAATATGCAACAATTTGTTTTTGAAACCCCAATTATTTTCTGAACAGAAAACTTCAAAGACGAGAGATGTTTCAAAAACAGAGCGGAGCAGTTGCAAACAAGTAAGAAATAAACTCTTAACCGAGAGACATATGCCTTTAGAATCTCTTGAAAAGATCAGAAGGAGGGAAAATATACTAAAATTCCCTTAGATAAAAATAATGTAGATAGTAAATAGGTTTGTACTCAAAAATACTTTTCTTTCCTATCTGACGTCCATGCTAACTAAGGTCTCCTAAGGTCAACCTGGCTCTGATACCAACTCTGTAAGGACCCCAGACCGGCAGTCTGAAACCCTCCGTATGCATACATTCACGATCCCAGAAAGATCAGTCGTGAACAACATACAAAGTTGGCACACAGAAATACATCATCCATTACACGAATACATAAATGTATTACATAAATGATCACATGATCAAGTTTAACACAACTGCCACAAAGGGCAGGCAACTTAACAAACACAGCGCAAGACAATTAAAAAACAACGTAGTTGAGCCCAAGTCACGCCTTAACCTACAGGCTGCTGACCCGGAGACGATCCTAGTTCGCAAAGCCGTCAGCTCCGTACTTCTCTTCATAGATCTCCTTCAGAGGCTCCTTCTCAAAGTCTGATAAGTAGATACCAGGGGCGAAACCATATTGAGTACGTTTGAATGTACTCAGCAAGACATCCATCATGTCACTTACCAACATGCAAATATGCTTATATGGTGGATTAGGTAGGCTATAAATAGGGTTCACTATCAATGGTGTTCATATATGATGACACCACAGTTGCAGTTAGGTTAATCTGTATCTTCGTTGAAGAAGATACTTCAGAAGAAAAATAATATAGTTTTATTTCTCTTGTAGATATCACATGTACAAGAGGTTTTGTAAAGATTTGTTAAAGAATATTTTCTCTTTGCAAAACTTCTTGGAATCAGTTTCCAGAATTCTTGCTTAGAGTAGAAAAGGTTTTCTTTGCAAAACATTTTGTTTTGTATAACGACATCTGGCTTTTCATCAACGATGATACCTCCATGGTATAAGTTTTCCTTCCTTTCCGAACTTCACAAGTTCAACACTTCCCTTCAAGAATTCCTTTTCGAAAACTTCCTTTTTGAAAACATTGACACAATGCTAGCTACATGGCCATTCAACTGTCCATATCCGAGGACGCGGCTTCTTCGAAAAAGTTGTACTCTGCAGAGGTGTACTCATCCACCAGATCCAGTACACCTACCGTGAACAACCACGGACTGTAACAACAGTATGTGAACATCAGGCATCTGATCATAACCATTCACTATGTTCAAGCTAGTATATGCCTATCTCTCAGTCGAGTGTCCGCTCCCCGGCACCGAGCTAATCCCCGCCAAGCCAGGAGCCCCAACTGCTGCATCCGGAGGGAAAATGAATCCCACACTTTTATGTCTCCACGACGTTCGGTTCGAGGGTACGACACCCCTTATAGCAAGTGAGATAGCACACACTAATAAGAACAAACTTCAAGTTAAGCCCCGTGCCCATGTTGGGGTAGGGTGGCAGTACGGTAAAGGTTGTCCGGCGAAGACTAGGTTATGTGTCATTTTTTAAAACACCAATTTCTCAAAAATGACCACTTCCACATTCCTCCGGAGAACAAGGATCCGCCTTTTCTCCGGGTTTTTCCGTAAAGCCTTTGTTTTGTAGTATCACAATTTTAGGGTGTCCACTTAGGGACTAGTATATTTGATGGTAATAAATACCATATGGTGGTTTATGGGCTTGGTATTACCAAGTTTAACTACTGGCATAATAGTAACCTATATACTAGTATAGTAGTAATAGCCACATCAAAAATAGTTTTGATAATCAAGTTTTGGTAAAACTTCAGAGGTAAAACATGCATGATAGATAATGGTAAGTATTGTATCAGCAAGCAATCAGGATGGCTTGCCTGGTAACTCCTTGTGTCCTTGGTTTTGGAGTGACTGGAACTTGAAACAGATCTTCCCGACACTTCCTTCCTCTTCGTTTTCTAACGTCGTAAAAAGAATAAAGGACACAGATTCAGAACCAATCAAGGCAAGTAACAATACATAACAATACATACAGCAAGGAAACTAATAATAATCAATCACACAATTATTAATGGAGGCAAACAATCAAACAAACACACTTGGAAAAAATGCCATTTAATAAGACAGCTTAAGGTTGGAGGAACATATCTCACAACCTCAATATGATGGATTCAGTGGGTGTGCCACTCTCATACCAAGATATTAAGAAACCCAGAATAAACTTAGTTTCACAAGGGTGAAACTACTAAGAGTATACCAAAACATGCACAATAATAATCATGTCAAGGGGTCTATCAACCAAACCATAAAAAGAAAAAGGTAGCTATTCTATAAAGCCTAAATTCACATCAAGAATAAATAAGACACATGATTTGCAAAAGTTATTTTTACAAATCAGTGAGCCTACACAAGTGCAACAAGGAAATAGACTCATCACAAAACACACAATTCTCATAGTGAGAACAATAGAAGTAATGAAAAAATAGGAGGAATCCTATAGACATGCTTCTACTAAGGGTTTGCTATGAAAGCATGCATAACAAGTAAAATACTAAAATGCAAACAAGGAACCATGTTATCATATTGGGAAATGAAAACATGTCCTCATGCAAGGATACACAAATATCTACCAAACACAAGTTGGCAGGAAAAATAATTCAATACAAAAACTGATAAGGAAACTAGTACTACTCAAACATGAAGAATCAATGGATGCATTTCAATAAAGTAGTTGAAATACAACCAGAGGGTCCATGTCATAAAAACAGGAGTGAAAAACATCTATACTTGCTATAACAAAAATATCCCATTTAACAAAACAATGCATCAATTTGCAGGACAACTCCTACATACTAGTGGTAATAAAAAGGGGCATTACTAGAGGAATCAAACAACACTCCAAAGATGGATTTTGCTAGAAAGCCACACATGATTACAACCACTTACAAACAGAAGAATACACATTTTCATTTATCACTAAAAATCCCAAGGCAAAAATACTAGGCACTCATTAGTTATAAAACTATAGAAGAAAAACACATCTATTGTGGGGGAACTAATGTTTCCACCAAAATGCAATGACACCAGTGGGTGTTCCACTAGAATAACAAAGCATTAAGAGGTCACAAGTCCTCTGGTCATACTGGCTAAAAATTAACAAAAGACTAAACTAGCATCTAGTGCAATAACCATACTAGTAGAAAAATAATAGGGTGCTAAAATAAGCAAGGTAATGCTACTCATGTTATTATCCCCACACAAGTGACAATCCTAGGGTTAAAGTACTCATACAAACATAACCAAAATGCTACTGGTCCTATGAACACAACCCAAAAATATGTGGCTACACAACCACAAATGTTTATGCCAAAAATTCTACACATGAGAGAATCTTTCCAACATTTGCATAGTCATGACAAAACTACCCATGCTTTTCTACCAATTCAAATGCAAGCTAGCAGAGGTGATACTAACAAAATATAAGTACCAACATAAATTTATCAACACCACAATCCAAGTGCTTGCACATAATTTTATCACTCAAAAATTCTATGCAAGTATTAACTAGAGATAAAACATATGCTATTCTCATAAATCCTATTTCTTCTCAACTCGAGTCCACACAATCTAACATGCTAAAATAGCTAACTAAACCTTAGAAAACAAGTTCGCACAACTTTTACATGATAGAAAACAATATTGCAACACAAAAATATATTCACTCAATTTAATTACCTAAAATGCCAAAATGGCAGAAATATGCAATTTAAAGATCTGTCCACCAAATTTTCTAGGATGCTCTTAAAATTAAACCCCACTAGGTTTGGATAGCCCTAAACATATACAAGAACATCCAATTGAGTTTGCATCAAAAATAATTTTTAATAATTTTATAAAAATCACCAAAGTGCTCTCTGGTGTTTTACCAAATTGCATGCCATTTCAAAAATACAAGGAATTTAGAATGAAGGTTAATTGATACTGTTAGGAAATTACAAGGGCTCTCCAATTCAATTGGATACACCTCATTCTGAGTTGTGAAATTAAAATGGTGCTCATTTTGGTGTTTCTTGTACCTGTTGCCAAAACATTTTTCATGTCCAAAATAATCATCCAAATGTAGATATACAAATTGGAGGTGGTTTAGATTTAGTTGCTTTACATCTATGAATTTTGGTTTGGTCAAATTCATCTTTAGATTAGTTTATAAGGCCAAAAGCAATCATACAATTTCTCTGGAAAAATTAA
This sequence comes from Alopecurus myosuroides, assembly GCA_028641055.1. Taxonomy (NCBI): domain Eukaryota; kingdom Viridiplantae; phylum Streptophyta; class Magnoliopsida; order Poales; family Poaceae; genus Alopecurus; species Alopecurus myosuroides. The sequence goes on from CM054060.1 coordinate 322,997,190, forward strand.
ATGGAAAAATAAACCCACATGGGCCAGATCCGCAACTGGGCTGGCCAGATCTGCTTTACCGGGGGGGGGGGGATCTAGCCCCTACCGCTGACTAGCGGGCCAGCAGGCCACGCGGCAGCCACGCAGGCACAGCGAGGCCCACGGGCAGGTTCAACTAGCTCCTGCGCGCGGTCAAAGAGTGCGGGCGTCAGCACGACGTCATCGCGACGTCACTCGCCGGCGGGAGAGCTCTGGCGAGGTCCTATTCGACGCATCTGTGCACCGTTTTGCGAAACGAATACGTCTACGCGTTGGTCTCGACGAGGGGAACCAAAAGAACGTGGTCTCGTTTCCGGGGAAACGTCGGAGAGTGGCCGGCGACGAGGGCGCACGGCGGCCAGAGAGGGGGCACGACACGGCGAGGACCTAGAGAGATAGGGAGAGGGGAAAAGGCACTGGGAGGTTCGCCTGCTCACCATGAACTCGAGGGGACGCTCGGTGAAGGAGGAGGAGGCTCGTGGCGGCGGCGATAGCTCGCCGGAGTCCTCCCGGAGCCGAAGAAGGAATTGGACGGCGCGGGCTCCTCGAGGGCTCCCGCCTCGATTCTTCCGGCACCGAGGGAAAGTACGATGAGGCGGAGACGATGGTGCTAACGGCGACCGGCGGCGAGCTCACCTGTGGCCGAATCGACGGCGACCTTTTTCCTAGGGTTCGGTTTGGGGATGAACTTGAAGAGAGAGAGAGAGAGCTCGTGGGGAGAGAGAGGGGGCAAGTAGGAGGTATAGAGGTGCACATGGGGGGTTCTTATCCTCAAGTTACCTTCCACTCGAAGGCAATGGCGTAGGTGCTCTGTATCTACAGAGGAGCTAGGAGGAAGAAGGTGACTCAGCTTACAACTAGGTCCCTGGCATTTTACAAATAGGTCCTTTTCCTCTCTGAAAAATGTGATTTTCACTAAGAAAACAAAGTCTAAAATTAAATTCATTTTTCCCAAAATTGTTATTAGTTTGGATATACAACATATGTGAAAATTGGATCAATTGGATAAACTTGATAATTCAAAGTTGTTCAAATTTCAATTCTTACATAAATGGACATTGAATTTATTAGAATACTCAGGAGCTTCCAAAAATGATAATTTTTGTCACACATTCCTTATTTGATGTGTTCCTTATGTGGTAGAAAATTCAAGTCATTTTGAGTTACTTCATAGAACAAATTTGTTCAAATTTGAAAAAGGTGTTGTCTTGAAAACAGGGGTTTTTGGCAACTTAAATTATTCAAAAACTTGTGCCCTTTTGGTTTTCATCCTTATTTATGATATAGAGCATGTGGTATTTATTTCATGTCATTTTGAAAAAGTTTGTAGAACAAACTTGTTCAAAATTCCAATTGTTGATGTGGAAAAAAATCATGTTTTCAGGACTTTAATGGATTCAATTTTTGGTATCCTCTTTTGTGTGTTCCTTATTTGATATAAGGAAGCAATGGTATTAATTTCAGATCATTTGAAGAAAGTTTCCAATAGTAACTTGTTTGAGTTTCCTGTTTGTGGAAATATTGGAAATTCAATTTAATAAAGCACTTGGTTTTTCTTTAACAATGCTTTGCCAAAATATTTATGTGACTAGGGATAGCAAGTCAATGCTCTCCAATACTTTTTTTTTAAGCTTGCAAGGTTGGAAAAACATTTTATAAGATTTTGGGGAAGCATTTAAGAATGCCTCTTTTTCCTGATAATCTTTTAGGGAAATTAATTAAGTGTTTCCTCTTTCTTAGTTTGGGCCTTGGAATAATATTCAACAAGTATGGGATTCATAAGATAGTTTTGGAAAACTCCTTTATCAATATTTACTTTAGAAAAAATTGCCAAGGTCATTGGAACAATATGTTGAATATTTTGTTTTCAATTTCTTAGCCATGTAAGTTTATATAATTAGTTTGTTTAGTTGCACTCAAACAAATACAACCAAAGTTTAATTGTCAAGCAATTAGAAAAACAACTGTGTTATCAGGTATTGCAGAATTGGGATGTGACAAATACCGTATCCCATTCTTCCCCAAAAGGTTTCTCGCTCCAGCATTAAAGACAAGCATTTATTGAGCCTCCAAATTTAGAGTTCTCCCAATCCTTCCACCCAAACTGGTTGATACTTGGAGGATTGAAGGAGAATACCCCGATCCATATATTCACCTAGCCAATCTTCATTCCCCCCTCATTTTCTAGAGGGATCTAGTCTAGGGTTTCCATGTGGACAACCTAGACTCCATTGCTACACTTGTTGGTGATTGGTGATTGTTGGGAGCCCCCAATTTGGTTGTAGGTGTGTGCCCCAAGCTTGTTTGTAAAGGACTCGATTCCCGCCTCAAAGGGGATCAATAGTGGAAGGTGGACTAGACCTTTGTGGTGGGATTCATCGGAGAATAGGGTGAGGCCTTTGTGGCATTGAGTAGGCCTTCGTGGCGAGCTCACACCCCTCCAACGAGATGTACTCCCTTAACAAGGAGGAACTCGGGAATACATCGTGCCTCCGTGTGCTTCATATTGGTTACCTCGTTCCCTTCCCCCTTTAATCTTGCTTGTATTGCTATTGTGCTTGTCCTTTTCATATAGGTAAATTCACCGTAGTTGCATCATCTAGAGAATTTACCTTTGTGTCAAGCCTAATTGTGAAAGAAAAATTAAAATTGGTCGTCGCACCTAATCACCCCCCTCTAGGTGCCCATACTTTACTTTCAAGGTTCAAAGAAAGACTTGTGGCGTAAGGCCGTAGACAGAGAGGAGGGATCGATTACAATCAGACCCTTTCTCCTATCATCAAATGATTCTTTTAGGATCGTCATGGCTGTAGTAGCAGATTTCGACCTATAATTGCATCAAACGGGCGTGAATACGACATTTATAAATGGTGACCTTAATGAAGATTTTTACATGACTTGGCCAAAAGGTTTTGTCATGGAAGGAAAGGAACATCTGGCATGTCCTTTGAATAAATCCAGCTACGGCTTGAAGTAAGCTTCAAGATAGTGGTACCTAAAGTTTGACAAGATTATTCGAACTTTTGGGTTTACAGAAAATGGCATGGATAACTGCATTTATATTAAGTTCAAAGGCAGTAGATTCAAAATTTTAGTCCTGTACGTAGATGACATATTGTTGGCCTGCAGCGATAGGCATATGCTGCATGAGACCAAGAATTTCCTACCGTCTAATTTTGATATGAAGGGTCTTGATGAAACCTCTTATTACCTTGGCATTAAGATTTACTAAGATAGGTAAAAGGGGTTGTTAGGACTATCCCAAAAGGCATACTTTGAGAGAGTAGTGAAGAAATACAATATGCATAAGTGCTTAATTTCCCTCACCTGCTCCTATAGTTAAGGGCGAAAAGTTTGAGAAATTGTAATGTCCGAGGAACCGAATTGAAACTGATCAGATGCAGTCGGATCCTTATGCTTCAGCTATTGGAAGCATCATGTATGCCCAAGTTTGTACACGCCTTGACTTGGCTTTTATAACGGGAATGCTTTGCAGATTCCAATCAAATCCAGTACCAGACCACTGGAAGGACGCAAAGAATGTCTTCCCTTACATGCAAGGAACAAAATATTACATGCTTACATATAAGAAGTCTGATAACTTGCATGTTGTTGGTTATTCAGATGTTGATTATCCCGGTTATGTGGAGAGTAAGAAATTCACGTCAGGTTATGTATTCACACTAGCCGGAGGATCTATATTGTGGAAAAACTCTAAACAAATGTTAACTTCTTATTCTACAATGAAGGCATATATCATATCATGTTACGAGGCCACTAGGCAGGCTATATGGCTAAAGAATTTCATTCCCGGGCTTAAATTGGTAGACATCATTTCAAAACCACGTGTGCTATACTGCGACAATGAATCCGCGGTTTTCTATACGAGTAACAACAAGTCAAGTGCTACTGCCAAGCACATTGACATAAAGGATAATGTTGTGAAACATAGAATCCAGGATGATACAGTTGAGGTTAAGCATATAAGTAAAAGTCGTATGCTTGCGGAACCGCAGAAAAAAGGTTTACCACCCAGTATTTTTCGTGAGCATGTTGCTGGCATGGGATTACTAAAAGCCTTATAATTCTGGAATGAAGGAACCACTACAAAAACCACTCCCAATAAGAAAAATGCTATCATTTTGAAATAGGTTTGTATGTCAAAAGTGTCGAGGTCCAGTAACATTTCGTTGGTCGTTGTAACACCTCACTTTCATATGTTATTCCTATGGAGAATGGCCAAATGAAGTTAACCGAACAATCAAGGGGGAGAAATTTGGTTGGTCTGTCACTTTAACAGGAAATAAAATAAAATAAAAGTAAAAACTGTTAGCCAAAAGATAATTACGTTAAAGGGAGATGCCAACGAACCAACGTTCGCGGCCTCACTCATCGCTAATGTCGCGCCCTGATCGGGGTACCAAAACAAATCAATGGTTTGGTCCCCTGTCGCCTGCGCCATATAAATGGAGGGGAGCCAGACAGCGATTGATTCACCATGTTAACGATCTGCAAAACCTGCTAACCAACGTAACAAAGAACCCTATCAATCTAGGGAGGCTCAGCAACGGCGGGAAGATCAAGCTACACGCCTCGTATGCCATGGCAGCTGTTGTGATCCGAGACCTAGAAGTATACATAAAATGTATGCGCTCCTAGTCATGGACCCACAAGGGCTTTAGGGTTACCGGTGCTAGCCGTAACACACAACAGCAGATAGATCGGAATCATCAACGTGCAAGCTGGAAACACATCGGTACTACTACTCCTTATGCTCATGCTAGTCATATGAAAATATGCATATCAAAGAATCCATGAGTAATCTGAAGCTGTTGGAACGGGACCAATGTGATACAAAGATGCTATGTGTTACAGGAAGTGCTACACATGTCAAGGGTTACTGGGGTTAACAATCCCAGGCCGAGTAAACATCGGCATGCATGCTTGGAAAAGGATCACCGAGGCCACAACCCCTCGAGTGCGACAGTAACCATATGTATAGCCAAAATTGCCTAACAATGAGCTCGACACCAACAACTAATCAAAGTAGTAACTCTAGACATGAAGCTATATAAAGAAAGTATAAGGAGAGTATATCTTTACAAACAGAGGTCACATGACCCAATATTACATTGGACAGCTAAAGGCCATGTTTCTAGTCAACAAGATACCAAAAGGCCTAAGAGCCTGCAACATAAGGCGACGTCCTAGCCCATAGATTCTAGGAAACTACCTGAGAAACCCAAAATACTCGTCTATGTCCATGTTGAAATCACCATCGAACAGAGGAACTTCACCTGAACCAAATCGAAGTAAACCTTTGTACTAGAGATACCCAACAAACTTAATTAACTTATTATATATCTGCTATGTTAGGAAAGAGTCATGAAGGTTATTTTGCATAAATCCATCTTTGTTTTCCAACTTGAGGAAGGAATAGCACATCGCATAGAGTACTTTTAAAAGAAATGTGAGAAAGCGACTCAACTAGTGTAAGCATCATCTTTTATCCACCACATCATTCTCAATACCAAATTCCTTATGCCACAAGGATCACCCCTTTCGACATCATCGAGGAGGCATATACGTTATCAACATGTTTTATTTATTCCATTAGAGTTACCTATGATCATTGAATCTGTCACCAAGTCGTACTTAACTATGGACACGACTTTTCAAAAAGATTTAAAGCATGTAAGGTTATACAACTTCAACAACACGTACCAACCGACTCTTAATGCTAGATCATTAGAACTAGCCACGGAAGAGCCGACAAAGGGTGGTTTACCATGAACTTTCTATTACGTCGCCTATTGCATGAGTCGCTCCGAGTAGAGATGGTCCGCCAATAGCGAGTGGCCATCTCCTGTCAGGTCTCTATCGTGGTGCGCAATGCTCGGCGCTTGTCTCGCTAGAGGCAGCTGATACACCACCACGTCCTAGTTTGGAAAACATTTTTTATATCCCCACAAATCCAAATGTAACGCCCAAACTAGGTGACTCGTGGAACAAACTAGGCAAGTTGAGACCGGGGGGATTGTAAGCCCCCACTAATAGGAAAAGCCTTATAGCCACTAGCTTAGCGTTGGCGAACACGTTTTAGGCTTTGCTAGCGCTAGTACCGCTGGCGAACGCCATTTCCTATTTGCCAGCGCTATATCTACTACCACTGGCGAACATGCCAGCTGGTTCGCCAGCGCTGTGGGTGGGACCCCCCCTGCACGCGCACCCGCCCCTCCGTGAAACTACCACTGGCGAACAGGCCCTTTTGTTCGCCAGCGCTAAGTTTACTACCGCTGGCAAACAGCTGTGTCTGTTCGCCAGCGCTAACATGTGAGCCCAGGGCACATGTTAGCGCTGGCGAACAGGCACAGCTGTTCGCCAGTGGTAACCTGGGTAGATCTGCCATACGTGGTACACCCCCACCACCCACTTTCCCCTCCACTCCCTTATCCACCTTGTCCACTCCTCTCTCTCTCTAGCTCGAATTTATGCCAAATTACCCACCCTTATACTCTCTTTTGAACCAACTAAAATTATTTTAGTTGGTATATATATGTTTATCTCCCTCCTAACACCATTTCTACACCCTCTCTCTAGAATTACCCCCTCTCTCTCCAAAGCTCCAAAATTCTACGGATATCATCGTGTAGCCATCTATTAATTTGAGGTGTGATGAATGCTAATATATAATTAAATGAGTTTGTATATGAATTTTGTCCGGATACACGCGATATGCAATATGTGTGAAATTTCACCGGATTCAAATATGGTCATGTGATGGAGACGTTAAATGTGTGCAATTTGTTGTGGAATGAAATTGAGTAGCGAACTATCGCCGGAATGTTGATTCATTTCCGTCTCGGCATAGTTTGGCACTCCCTAATAACCTCCTATTTGTAGGAAGGTCATGCCGATTTTTTTTCGTGAATATCGATATATATATTATGTTTGGTTCTAATATTATATTGGCGCGCTCCCGTGCAGGCGACAAATAATGGTGGTCGTTAAGAGTGAACGTGCCGTGAATAGTTACTTGGACACGCGACATAAGACATGTTACAAAATGGCCGCAAGGAGATAAGATGTCCATGTCGAAAGTGCAAATTAGGGGGCTTGCTCAATCCCTTTACCGGAGACTTGCTCAGTCACCTCCTCAGGTATGGTTTCATGGATGGGTATAACAGTCAGTGGGTAAGTGATGATGAAGATGATGAAGTCCATGGGGCGGCTGTGGTAGGAAATGATGTGCAACAGGAGAATAACAACGATCGACAAGAACTACAACAGGACCAAGATCAGTGTCGAGACATCGTAGTAGTTTTCATAGAAGGGGGTGCCATGAGACTACGGTAGAGACGTGGGGTAACGGGATCGCGTAGTGGACGGTGAACACAGGATTTACCCAGGTTCGGTACGTCGCGACAGTACGACGTGCCTACTCCTGCACTTCTCACTAATCAGGACTAAAGCCTGGGAACAGGGTTACAATGTGAGGTTAGATCTAAGCTATTCGGCGAGGATGAACTTCTCGGCGAGTTGGCGTAGAGCTTCTCTGTTATTCGCTCAAACTTGTGTTAATCTATCTCCCGTCCGGCTTTATATAATAGCCGGATTAGGGCTTACAGAATAGGAACCCTAGAAGACCACGGTAACTTGTAACTTGGAAAGCAAGGAATCTGTCTTCTCCTCCAAGCCAGATCACGTGGGTCGTGATCCGGGTTCTTCTAGAATCCGGCTTCTGCGCGTCGGATTACTGGGCCGCCCAATGGACCTAAGCCCACTACCACTTAGGCCACCCTGGTAATCCGGCACTTTGTCTACCATCTTCTATACCCCTATTTGGTATATATCCGACAGTAGCACCCAAGAAGGATTAAAACTCTGATTCTCCGTCTTTCGCCAAATACACTTGGTCCGGGAAATATTGATTCAGCAGTCTTGATTCTTCTTATGTTTCTTTTAAAAGAGATGGTAACATGAAACTCGGAATTCTGGAAATCCGGCTTTTCTCTCACGATCTTTGGCGGAAAAGGAACTTCTGACGTCAGCGCTTTAATCATGCTGACGCGGGCGACGCTTGGTTTCACGCGGGAAACCCTGCAACGTATCTCTGACAGATTCTCACGAGAAACGAGGAGATAGTCATAATTTCCCTGTCGTTTCATTTCCCGGATTTTCCGCCGAGCGACACGCGTCGAACATCCAACGGTCAAAATAGCCGTTCGCACGCATCTAAACGGTTTTCCGGCTATAAATAGCCGTCCTCGTCCTCAACGAAAACTTTCCACACTCCTCACTATCCACGCCATTGACGCGAACGAGCTCGAGAGCAAAGCACTGTCCCAAGCGCACTTAGCCTCCAAGCATGCCGTAACGCGCCACCACAAGATGGCCTCCTCGCCGCCCTCGCCCACCCGCGCCGCCATCGACGAGCTCATCGGCGACTTAGATCCACAACTGGGATCGCCCAAGCACACCGGCGGCGAGCCGGAGAAGGACGCGGCCTCCGCGGCGGACGGAGCGAACCTTTCCGCTGCCGCGGACATTGCGGGATCGAGCTCCGTAGCCTCCCCGCCGTTTGCTCCTGAAACGGCGGAGGAAAAGATCCAAATCCTCGGCGACGAGCTCGCCGCCGCGGAGGCCGCCGCCTCCGCCGCCGCCGGAGCAGACGAAGAGGCGGAATCTGCAGGCAATTGGATTGCCTGCAGCATTCCTCCGGCTCTCCTTCCAAACATGGAAAAGGAGGGCCTGGTCCTTAGGGGGAAGTGGCGGCTTCCAGAAGACGAGACCGAACCAACGCCGAAAAATGGCGAAAGGGTCCTTCTTTCTTCCCACCTTCTTCGAGGTATGGGACTTCCACCTTCTTCCTTCTTCCTCCAAATTCTTTCTCACTACAACATCCAGCCCCATAACCTTCCACCCAACTCTATCCTCTACATGGCCGGCTTCCAGGCTTTGTTCGAGGGCTACTTAGGGCTAGAACCTAGGTTAGATTTCTGGACGTATTGCTTCGGGGTTAAGCGGAACTCTTCGGAGGGCGCACTCCCGACTTGCGGAACCATATCTTTCACTCTTCGGAGATTCCGAGAAGATTGGTTCCCAAGATCAAAACGTCGGAATCCGTCAAATTTTGGACGGGTTCTTTCTTTTATCATCCCGACGTGCCTTTCCCTAAGGAAGCCGTCGGGGTTCCACCTTTCGTGAACTCTGCCGCAGTTCCCCAAGATAACTGGGGAACGGAAGCCGTCCAGGTTCTGCCGCCAGATCTACTAAAGATCAAGCGGCGCATTGCCAAACTCACCTCCTCCACTCCACCTTTGACCGGTATGGATACGGTCTTTTGCTGGCTGAATAGACGGATTCAGCCATTAGCAAACCACGGTGGTCGCCTCCTGTGCGAATACATGGGAGCCAGGGATCCTATACGGACAACCAACAAAGATTGGCTCGTAAAGGAGCTTAAACGGCGCATCAACCAGTTGGTCGCATCACGCGACCAATATGAAGCGAGTCGGCCGATGTACACGGCCGACAACCCGGTTCCCAAGGTAATTTTTCAGTCATTTGGGTATAATTTCAGTATTCTTTCTCGGATAATCTAACTTCTGATTCCGATTGGTTTTTCCGACAGTTTGCGGATCTTCCAGACTCGGAGTTGGCCTCCGAGGCCGAGCTGGACGCGCTGCGCACCGCCGCTACAGGTGGACGCAAACGCAAGAAGATTTCTTCCTCTGGGGAAGTAATCGTTCTTGACGGAATCCCCGTCGCTACTTCCAGGTTCTTTCTTCTGGGTTCTTTTTCTTTTATGGGAACTTTTTCATCCATCTTCGGTGTTTTAACCTTTTCCGGGTTTTTTGTTTTTAGCCTGCCTCTCTCTAGCCTGAAACCGAAGAAGCTGAAGAGACACAAAGTCTTGTCCAGCCGAGGCAGCCAACCTTCTCCCGCCGTCGCCCCGGACACGCCGTCCACAATGGCGGAAGAGCACGCTGCAGCCCCCACCACCAAGCCCTCAGAGCCCAGCCAGCCCGTTGTGTCGGACACAGACACGAGGGAAAGGGCGGCTCCAGAGGTGGGAAAATTTCCTCGGACTTTCGACGAAGAAATCCCCACCTTTGACAAGGATTTCAAAGTTATCAATGACGGCCTAAGCGCAGCCGGGAATCTTTTTGCGGAATACGCAAGAGAGTTCAAAGAAAACTTGGCGGGTTTGCAACGAATGAGCCAGGTATGTAACTCTAGCCCCCAAGCATTAAACAGAATGCATGCGTTTTGCTTTGATGTTTTTTGTAATCATTCTTTTCCTTGCTATGTTTCAGCAAACCGCCGAAGCCATTAACATGGAAGTTTTCAACAAACTCACCATCAAGAATAAGGAAGTTAGAAGTCTTCTTTCTATTCTTGAAGAGAGAGAGGCGGAGCTGGAATCATCTCAGCTCGCGTTGTCGGAAACAAAAGGTAAGCATTTTCCTTCTGAAATGTCTGATTCAGGCATTTGTCTAAGTAGTTTTTTCCGGGAAGTTGATTAACTCGGATTTTTCCTTGCTTTTCAGCTGCTTTGGCTCAGGCTAAGCAAGCAGCTGAAGATTCTGGCAATGCCAAATATCTCCGCAAGGAGAACGTTGAGCTCCACAAGGACCTTGTGAAAGCACAACAGGACCTGGAAGCCAGTAATCTGGCCCTTGGAGTTTCTAATTCCAAGGCTTCCGAACAGGCGGAGAAGGACAAATCCATCATTCAGGATCTGGAAAGGCTCTGAATCTTCGCCTAGAGGAAGTTTCCGAGATCGACAAGCTTATCGGTAAATTTCTTATTCATTTGCCATTTTTCCATATCTTGCTCTCTTTCTCTGTTTTTTCACCTAATCCTTTTGGATGTTTTGTTGGAAAAACAGGAGACACCCCAGATGGTACTCGGATTGAAGGAATCCGAGCCTTTGGGAAGACATGGTCTTCAATCAGGGCTGCTGGAATGCAGCTGATCGATAAGTTCCTTCCCGCAAGGACTGGGGAGTTCTCGGAGGTTGAAAAACTTCCGGGTGCCATCATGGAGGTGGCGGAATCCAGGGATTCTCTCCTTCGTTCCGCTGCACGGGGTGGTGCACGCATGGCACTCGGCCTTATGCGCATGCACTACCCTGGTGTTAAATCTTGGCGCATGGCGTCCGGTGTCCCTCAAGGATACACGGATACTCAGCGAAATACCATCTTTGATGAAATCAAAGGCCACGCCACCCAGATTGCCTCCATGGTGAATATCTCCGTCAACTATCCAGAAGAAGAGATCCCTCCAATCCCCGAGGACGACAGCAGCGAGGAGGAATCAGACGCTTGAAGGGTTACCTTGGACCTGGATAGCACAAGTAGACAATAGGAGCATTACTGTTCTTTCAATGTAATCCAAAATGTAATGCTTCTTTTTGTATGAATGCAAATTCCGTCTTTTGCAGTTTAAATTATGAAATTCTTTGTAAGCTTTTTGGATTTTACCATTCCTTTATCTTCTAAGTTCTCTGGTATATATGCTTTAACTGTCCTTAGTGTTTGAAATGGCTCAAATAGCAATAGGAATCGTCATGCCGAGTAACTGGGGACGAACCAAGCAGTTTTTAAGCTCGGAAACATGGATCATGCTAAAGGCATTTTTACTAACTAGTTCCAGTAACCCAACACATACACAATCAGATAAAACTTAGAGAAAGCAAGGAAAGTTTTAAGTGAAACTTGGGCACGCAGGCAATTGAAGTTTCCTTTAGCCGTTGGCAGGCTGAAAAATCATTCAGTTTTGTAACGCCGAGTACGCAAGCACAATTCGGGTTAACGTTGAGAAATTTGTAAGATCATTGGGAAATAGATGAGGCGGAAACACTTTGTACTTATAATGAATATGGATAACAGCATTCCGACAACTTTATTTCATGATCTCAAAAGATGTTTACATAGAATTGAACTAAGTACGGAGATGGACATAACTTTCTAGACGTTCCCAGGCTTCCGCAATCCACTTGACTTTGTCGGATTTCTTCAGCAACTTGTATAGTGGTAAGGCTTTATCCCTCAGCCGACTAATAAATCTGCTGACGGCTGCGGCGGAACCCGTCAATCTTTGGACATCTTTTACACACGTAGGTTTTGAGATGTTCAAGATTGCCTTGATCTTTTCCGGGTTAACTTCTATTCCTCTATGAGAAACGATGAAACCCAGAAGTTTTCCTGAGGGAACCCCGAATACGCACTTAGATGGATTCAACTTCATCTTGTGAGTGCGTAAGTTCTCGAAAGTTTCTCGCAAATCCTCAAGGAGTGTATCTTTTTCCTTGGTTACGACGGCAATATCGTCCACGTAAACATGGACGTTTTTGCCAATATGACTATGCAAACAGCGTTGCATGCAACGCTGGTAGGTTGCACCTGCGTTCTTCAGGCCAAAAGGCACGGTTACGTAATAATACGTCCCATACGGGGTTATGAAAGAAGTCTTGATTTGATCTTCCTTTTTCATGCGTATTTGGTGGTACCCGGAGTATGCATCCAAAAAGCATAAAAGCTCTGAGCCTGCAGTGGCATCTATTATTTGATCGATTCGCGGTAATGCGAACCTATCTTTCGGACACAATTTGTTCAATCCTGTGTAATCTATACACATTCTAAGAGCGGTTGTGTCTTTCTTCGGTACTAATACCGGATTTGCGGACCAATCAGTATGGATAACTTCCTTGATGAAGTCCGCTGCTAAAAGCCGGATAATTTCTTTGCCAATAGCCTTCCGTCTTCTTCCGTCAAATCGACGGAGACCTTGTTTGACGGGTTTTGATCCGGGAATAACCTTGAGTTGGTGCTCAGCAAGTTCCCTGGGTACGCCTGGCATGTCAGCTGGACACCAGGCAAAAATATCCCAGTTCTCACGGAGGAACTTGATGAGCTCGCCTTCCTATTTGTCAGTTATCCCAGTCCCTACGACGAGAAATTTTGTCGGATCTTTGGGATCTAGGATTACATGTCTTGTATTCTCGGATGCTTTGAAGCTGTCTGTTGGTTTCTGAGTTTCTTTTCCTGCCGGCATTTCTGACGGCGATACTTCCTTGGCTAATTCCTTCAGTTCTTCCTTTGCTATAACTCTCTGAGCGCAAAGGGCGTTTTGTTTCTCCAACTCGTTTGCCAGCTTGAAATCACCGGCTATGGTGATTACTCCTCCTTTGGGTCCTGGCATCTTCAGCTTGTTATAGATATAACAGGATCTTGCCATGAATTTGGCGAAAGCCGGACGTCCGAGTATTGCGTGATACACGCTTTCGAACGGCACAACTTCGAAGGATACTTTTTCCTGCCGGAAGTGATCTTTACCTCCGAAGGTGACATCTAGGGAAATTTCTCCTAGGGACCGTGCTTCCCTGCCAGGAACAATGCCATGGAAGCGTATATTGCTGTAGTTGAGCTGGGACTCGGAGATCTTCAGGTGCTTCAGTGTATCCAGGTACATTATATTAATGCTGGATCCTCCGTCCATCAGCACTCTTCTTAGCCTAGTGTTTTGAACAATAGGGATTACAACAAGAGCTTGTGTGCCAGATTCAGGGATATTACCGGGATGATCAGACTGATCCTAGATTATTGGTGTGTTGGAGTACTTCAAGAATTTCGGGGTCGCAGGGATAACCGCGTTTATTTCCCGAAGTGTTCTTTTGGCCACCTTTGCTGACGGAGTTGCTAAGAAAGTTAGCATTGCTTCTCCATCAACTCTCGGAAATTTGGGTTCGCCCTTTCGCTGTTGTTCCTGGATTTTGTCGTCAGTGTCCGATTCACTGTCTTCTTTGTCAGCTTCTGGCTTTTGTTTGGCAGGTTTCCTCTTGGAACCCTTCCCCTTACTTCCGGATCCTGCATTGCCTTTCATATGATTATTTAGGCGGCATTGCGCATTTGTGTGGGTGGGTTTCCCAAATTGCGAGTGGTGGACACAGGGTTCCGACTTAATTCTCTCCCATTCTTCGGGAGTGTAATTGATTGGAGCTGGGCTGCGTCCTTTCCACTTGTTCCCCTTTTCTCCTCCAAAGGCTATGTTGACCTCTTTGGGTTTTGTCGTTGATTCCGGAGTTCCTTTTTTGTCAGAACGAGGGGTTTTCTTTGCGAGTATCAGTGTATCGATATTGCCTCCTCTTGCTCTGATGTCGTCTTCGGCTGCAGCGTGCTCATTAGCGGTTCTAAGCATAGATCTGTAACATCCCAAGTCTGAAAAACAGCCTTTAGAATGTTTGATCTCTGTTATTTTATGTTTTGCATCATGGCATCATGTTGATTGCATTTGTTTTGTTTGTTTTCATTTGCTTTCCAACAGTTTTCATTTGTTTTCCTTTGTTTTCTATTTGAATTTCAACTCAAATTTCAAACCCTTTGTTTCATCCTTGTGATGTTACAATTTCTAAAATGAATATTTCAAAATAAGACAATTATTTGCTTCCATTAAAGTGTGATTCCAAACTATTGTTTTATTTCTATAAAAATGCATCCAATAATTAAACCCTTTTCAAATTCAATTTGTTTTCCATTTGAACTTCCAAACCAACCTCCAAATAGTTGTTTCCAAATCAAAATCTTAATTGTTTTCCAATCATCCCATAATGTTCCACTAATAACATGGTACTTTTAATTCAATAAATTAATCCCAAATTGCTTTCAAATTCAAACCATGAATCCAATCAATTAATTCCAATTCACCTCAATTCAAAATCAAATCCTCAAAACATCAATCAACTTGGGTTTATAACAAATCTTTAAACCAATCAACTAATTTTAATCACTTAAACAATAGGGGTACCCTATTTAATTAATGGTTTTATTAATGTTTATTAAAATTACCCATTTCACTCAAATTTGGTTCTAATTTCAAAAAGCAACCAAATGTTAAAATTTTGAAAATGAAAATTGCCAAGTGGTTGCTTTTGGCCTAAGGAACTCATCCTAAATATTTCAACTTTTTCTCTAATTTAAACCCTAAGGTTTTCTCCCTAAAGCTTGTGCTACAAAAAAAAATATATGAAATACAAAAAATAAATTGCAAAGAGAGGAGAGCAACAGCAGCTGGACCTAGGCCCAGCCCATCTACCCCTTTGGCCCGGTACCCCTCCACCAACGTCGCTGTCACCTACCTTTGGATGACGTAGTCATCAGTACGAGCAGGTCCTCCACCGTGTGATCTCCTCCACCCCCCATGGATGAGCTGCCGTACACCTTCTCTCCCCCTATATCTACCTACCTTCCCCCCTCTCCTGCTAACCCTAGAGCCTACCCCTCTCTCTAACCCTAGCGCCGTTTCCCTGTCTCCCCCACCTTCCCTGTCCTTCTCTGAACCACCTGCACACCACCGTACCTCCGCCGTCAGGCTTACTCCACCCCGACCACCACCGTCTCCTCATGGAAGCTCCGTGGACGAGAATGGAGTCGTGGCGACTCCCTCCATCCCTTCGTCTGCTCAGATGGCGCTGGAAGCATCCCTGGTGACCGCGCCGTCGCGGTTTGGTCGCCGCTGGCCACCGCTGCATCTGTCGGGTTCGTCTGCATCCACGACCACCTCTCCGATCGCGGGTTTCGAACACAGCTCGGTGAGCCTGCTCCTCTGTCCCTCTTCCGTTGCTGCACAACCCCCCCTGCACCTCTACACGCTTGGTCACGCAAGCCCCGCAGCACACCACGCCGTCGATCGCTGTCCGGCGTTGCAGTTCGTGCTCGCTGCTCTGAATGTTCTGACGAAATTCAGTTAGACAGCCGTGGACTGCCTCTTATTCCAACCCACCTGTATACCATCACAACCCTTCGCAGCACCCCACTGGTTACCTCTCCTCCGCGCGCAGTAGAAGGGTGCGGGTTCGATCCCCCACCCGCGCGTCTTTTTTTCGTTGTTTTCCGCGGTGGCCAGGCCCACGGGCCAGCGACCCGCTGCGCCACCTCATCTTCTAACCTGCCACGCTGGCCGCGGACCCCTCTGGCAGCGTGTGTGTAGGGTTCCTGCACGGTAGCACACGATTAAAAAATCAAATCTGTTTTATTTTCTAATATCCTTAATTGGCAGAATAACACATTAACTTCAAAAATCCATAACTGTTAAACTATACACCCAATAAAGAAAAGTTATATATGTTTACTGCTCCAAATTTCATTACCTCTCCAAATAACCTATTTGTGCACTGTTTTGAATTTTCCAAATAGATTTAAAAATTCAAATTTGAATAATTCAAATGCAATTTGTAATAATTCATAACTAATTCATACTGTTTTCAAATAATTCAAATAAAATATGTTTTTCACACCTTTTTGAATGTTCTATTCAAATATAAATTTTGTTTCATTGTTTGAATAACTTAAATTGCCCAAACAATTTAAATCTTGTTTAATTCAATTAAAACTTGTTTAATATTGTTTAATTCATAATTAAATAATCCTAATTCCAATTTCAATATGTGAAACATGTAATCCAACTAAAATTTGATGTTCTTTTCAAATATAAACTTTGTTATTTGTTTTGCACACTTTAACTTGATGAAAACAATAACTGTTTGTGTGACATGTTTAAGTAACAAAATTTTCCAAACTTAATAAATAATTCCTAAACTTGTGTTATTCCTTTTCCTTTGCATCTATCTCTGTTATTTGTTGTTATTTTGTTGTTACCATCATGCATGCATCATGCTAACAACTTTCACATAATAATTAGTGGTAAATCATTTGTTTCCACTTATTTTAATGGATCTTTTCCATATGCAATCCAATTGCATATGGGTCCAATTAAATTGTGTTATCTTGTCAAGTAGTTTACTTTGATGCATCTATTAACATGACATGCATCATCCCATGTTTGTGCACCTATGCCATTATATTGATTGTTTATCTTTCTGCAATGTTTGTTTGCTTCTTCATGGATATACGACGACGTTGAGACCGACGATCCTTACGACACCCCTTCTAAGGAGTTAGCTCAGTACCAGGCTACTGGGTTTTGCAGGCAAGTTATCACTCACATGAACCACTGTGTTCCTTTCAACATTGGTTACCGATACTTTCCGTTGTTCTTTTCTGCTAGCCTTAGTAGTAGTTGTTTCTGTTACGAACCTATCACATGAACCCCTTTAAACCTGATATTGCCTCACCTCCCTACCTATAACCTTTTGTTTGAGCCCGTGTCTTACTAGCATGCTTAGGTTGTTTTGCTCGAGTCCGTTACCCGTTACTTTCTGTTACTATTTCATTATGTTATGGGGGCTCGATGTTTAATCAATCAATCATGCTAATGTTACTATTAATAATAAATTTGATGATAAGGCACCGGCAGGAGGCCCATGAGAGGTTTTGAAGCCTGCTAGTGTCGACCCTAATAGGAAAAGGGTCTTGTCTACTGATCCATGATGAGCGCACTACCCGCATTTGGGAAGCGAGTATGGGCGCCCCCCTCAACTTGACCTGATCCGCATCTCGTCCAAATCGCCTCATTTAGTTCGTGTGTTCTATTTGCCGCATGCATGTTTTTGCGAGCCCAGGCCAGGGTGGAACTTTTGTAGTCGGCATATAGGGGGACACGGTCTTAGAGTGCTATGATGGTCCATTTTCTTCTGGGCTTGATTAGCCGTGCGCCCAAGGTTCTTTGGGCTTGATGCGAAGAATGGTTGGTTGTGTAGAGTACCTCGCTTGGTGGGTTTGATTCCCGTCTGGCGGGTTATTCTTGAGTGTACGGCCAAATTGGTGCAACCCTGCAGGGATAATCTTCTCGAGAAGCCGTGTTTTCCGCGGTTATGGATTACTTGGTGAAAGTACTGGCTAACAAGTACTCAGGACAACTTACACATAATGATCAAACATGCTACACCCCATGATTAATAACTTGACTAGTAATAGGCTTATTGACACAATAATCTGAACCATCATTAACTCAACTGTGTGAGTTATCCTCGGATTGCTTCTTTGGATAAGGGGCGAGGTCCAGGATGGGTTTGTTTGAAGTTATCTTTCAGTTGGTTACAATCCTCGATCTTATCTCCTTTCTGATAGCCGGAAGTGGTAGAATCTCTGTAGTTGTTTAGAGCAGCCAATTGCAGCATCTTTTATATCCCTTTCCTTCCGTTGAACCCAAAGCATCTGTGCTTGGTGTGGACGGGTTACACTTTGGTGAACTGTGAGTCTTGCTTGCCAGTACGTTGGTGTACTGACCCCTTTGGGGCTGTGGTTTACGCAGACGACGTTTTCCGAGGATCTACATGGTGGCTACTACGTGGAGTATGTCGAGACTGCTGACGAGTAGATAGCGGACCCGGGCAGGATCCGAGACTTCGTGGATGGGCTCCGTCTGTTTGTTTCCGGCCTCTTAGGCCTATTTGGTTCTTGTCTGTACTCAGACATGTTGAATGCTTCCGCTGTATTGTAACGATGTATTGTTGGGGCATGTGCCCTCTGAATGACTGTATTTGCTATCTCTGCTCTAATGAGAGCCATTGGCAACTTATTTCAATCTTTTGTGTCGTAGAGATCTGTTGTGATATCAGTTGTTCAACGCCGTTGACGTACCATGTGTGTATGGTTTGAAGTACGTCGACGGAAGTGCCTTTGATCTCTAGTGGATAGTTTACATCGACGATGGAATAGCAGGGCTTGTGTTGTCGCGCATAAGCGCAGGCCTACCAGGAAGCTGGGACGTGGGAGCAGTTATGCCCCATAATCCAAGCATCTGCTATCCAGTTCGTACGGTGAGTATCCCCTAGAAGTCAGGGTGCGACAAGATCCGAGATCTTTGTGCTGTTTAGAACCAACCATGAACGGTACAAGTCCGGGTTTTAGGCCATTGACGAAAGCATGCATTGCTTGTACGTCAGTTACTCCAGAACAACTATTCTTCATTGCCGTCCATCTGGAGATGAAATCCACGTATGGTTCATCCTCAAATTGGGTGCAACGGTTCAGCTGGTTGATGCTGTTCGGGCGTTTGTACGTTCCCCGGAAATGCTGGGTGAATACTCTAGCCATATCATCCCAGCTGTCGATAGTTCTTGATGGTAATCCATTGATCCAATCTCTTGCTCCGTCTAGCAACATTAGGGGAAGAAACTTGACAGCTTCCAGGTCTGTCCCATTGTTGATCTGGACGGCTGTATAGTAGTCTGAGAGCCAGGTATCCGGGTTTGTGCTACCGGTGTATTTTTGCTAGGTTGGACCAACTTTGGCGAAGCCAGAGTGCAGGGTTATCCTTCGGATCCTGTCAGTAAAACACTTAGGACCAAAGTATAGATCATCCTTTTCTGCTCTATCAATGTGTGCAGAATATCTTCCGGCTGAATGGACAGAGGGGGATCTGCTCCTTTCTTTTCCATTGTTGCGCGGACGCGCTTTTCCGGGGTTATTTCTTCCGTGGTCACGCTCCTTTGGATTAGGCGGAGTTCTGATCCTGTGCCTTCCTTTATCCTTAGGAGGTGTCCGAGATCTTTCACGTCTGTGAGGTGTATCATATCTTCCGGCTTTCTCAGCCGGGTTTCTCGGAGGTGGCATTATTTTGCCGTCATTCCGGTGTTTGTCTTCCTGATCATGGGGTTTATATCCATCCTTCGGGAGATGAGGTCTGGTTCTAGACGCTACATCCCGGTTGTCGGGGTTTTTCTTGTCTTTTCTCGGATCCTCTTTTTTATCTTTTGAATTGTGTGAATCTCCAGGTTCTTCCGGTCCAGGTGCTCCAGCAGCGCAAGTAGCTGTTTTGCATAGGGCGGAGTTATCGTGCAGCCTCCCTGATCGCTCTTGGCCTCGTTGTTGCTGTTGTAATGCTTTTCCTAAGAATGCATACACCCCTTGGAGTTTTTCCCCGTTGGAGTACAGATCGTTGTTGAGGATGGCGAACGCTGCCTCCGTGTTTTCTGCTGCGGTTTTGTATATTGGCTCGCCCCTGGCATCTTTGCCGTTTACCCGCTTTTGCCAAGATGGGTTATGAAACCTTTCTTTTGGCGGCAGTTCTTCCGGTTTTGCAATTCCGGGTAACCTTGTAGGTTTGATGGCAGATCTATTCTTTCTCTCGTATTCCTCTATTTCTTCCTTCATGATTTTGATATCATGTTGGGTTTGTTGGAGGTGTTCCCGAGATCTGAGTAGACGTTGTTGTTGCCGTTGGAAAGCTTGTCTCCTGGCTTCCAGCATCTCAGGGGGCTCGCTTGCTCCCACTGGCGTTTGTAACAGATCTTGTTCTTCTTGTTCTGTCATTGGCACAACAAGGATTTCCTTTTTCTTCTCCGCAGGCTTTTCTCCGCTTGCTTCTCCTATTTCCGGGCTTTCTTCAGCTGTATAAGCTAGTTTTTTCTTCCGGAGTTTTTTAGCAGACTTGTGCCTTTTCTTGGAAGAGGGAGGTTTTTTGACAGGCTCATCTTCTGTCATCTCCTTGACACTTGGGAATACCGGAGAAGTTTCTCCGTCTTCTCTCTCTTCCTCTGGCGGAGGAGTTTTGGGGCTTTCCTGGCTGCCGGCATTCGTGACTTCAGCCGGTTTTGCCATTAGCACTTCGTGGAATCCCTCTTGAAAAGATTTAACTTTTCTTTCGAAGGCATCCTCATCTTCGTCTTCAGATTGGAAATCATCCGATCCGGTTTCCGATTCTAATCTTGCTTCAATAGCAGCTAGGACAGAATCAGCTTCCGAGTTCATCGCTATGTTGGCGGATGTCGGATCTTCCGTCTGGATGACGGGTATCATATCTTCCGTGTCTGTGACGGGTGTATTGTTGTCTGCGTCTTGCACGGGATTTCCGTCATCCGTGTTTTCGGCGACTTTAGATTGCACCATGCCGATAAAGTGTGTGTCACTTTTTTGTCGGCGATCTGAGCAAAATCCGGCATCATAGTCGTCTTCGACTGGGTATAGGGCGGGTGGGATAAATTTGCTTTCACCGCAAAACCCCATTGCTTCTGCAGTTAGTCCGATGAAGATGTTAGCAGATCCAATCGGTAACACGTAGGCACTTACGAGATGGTTTTGCGCCGGTATGTAGGATCCGTTGTCGAGGAAGCGTCCGACGTCGTCGTCGAACTCCAGGCTTCCGACAGTAATTGATCTTCCAATTCCGCCGAGTATCCCAGATCGGAATTTCACGCCTGACGTCGTTTGCCCCACGGTGGGCGCCAACTGTCGAGACATCGTAGTAGTTTTCATAGACGGGGGTGCCATGAGACTACGGTAGAGACGTGGGGTAACGGGATCGCGTAGTGGACGGTGAACACAGGATTTACCCAGGTTCGGTACGTCGCGACAGTACGACGTGCCTACTCCTGCACTTCTCACTAATCAGGACTAAAGCCTGGGAACAGGGTTACAATGTGAGGTTAGATCTAAGCTATTCGGCGAGGATGAACTTCTCGGCGAGTTGGCGTAGAGCTTCTCTGTTATTCGCTCAAACTTGTGTTAATCTATCTCCCGTCCGGCTTTATATAATAGCCGGATTAGGGCTTACAGAATAGGAAACCTAGAAGACTACGGTAACTTGTAACTTGGAAAGCAAGGAATCCGTCTTCTCCTCCAAGCCAGATCACGTGGGCCGTGATCCGGGTTCTTCTAGAATCCGGCTTCTGCGCGTCGGATTACTGGGCCGCCCAATGGACCTAAGCCCACTACCACTTAGGCCACCCTGGTAATCCGGCACTTTGTCTACCATCTTATATACCCCTATTTGGTATATATCCGACAATCAGCCTCATGACCCCGCACATGATCATGGAGAAGATGTTGAACAAGACGTGGAAGAAGACGAGGACACAGGGACACCCCTAACGGAAGTTGTGCGTGACCCTGATCTGAAAGAACTGCTTTTGACAAAAACGACTAACTCAAGATCTGCTGCTAGAGAGCAATCTAAGCTGGCGCAACTAGAGATAGACTCGAAGATACCGTTGTATGCAGGCTGCGGTCCGGGAGAGTCCCGCCTGAGAGTGGCGCTCGATGTTCTGCAGATGAAGGCGAGATACAAATGGAGCGACATAAGCGTCGATGCAAGCCTGAAATACTGGCACGATATCCTTCCTGAGGGCAACACCTGCCTAAAAGTTGCGACGAGGCCAAGAAAGTCATGTGCCCCTTTGATTTACCTCACGAAATATACCATGTGTGCATCAACGATTGCTACATTTATCGGAAAGAGGACGCGAACAAAACCATTCCTCCAGTTTGCAACGCCGCTTGGTACAAAAAAGGGAAGAAGAAAGCTCCTCGGAAAGTTGTGTGGTACTTTCCGCTCATTCCCCGTCTGCAACAGTATTTCGCGGACCGCAAGGAAGCAGAGCTCATGCGCTGGCACGCGAAAAGGAGGAATAAAGTTTTGAAAGATCCAAATCGGAGTGAAAAAGTAAATCTGACACATCCTTCACATGCAAGTCAATGGAAAGCAATTGACTGTGAATATGCAACGTTCGGTGCGGAGGCAAGGAACATCAGGTTGGGTGTGAGCACCGACAGACTTAATCTGTTTGGCAACCAGAGTAGCACCCATAGCACCTAGCCCATGTTTGTATGGATGTACAAAATCCCCCCTGGTTGTGCATGAAGAAGAAGTATATGCACATGAGTATCCTAATTCAAGGGTCGAAACAACCATGCAACGACATCAATCTATACCTGAAGCTGCTTAAAGATGAGATCGACACGCTATGGGCACATGGGACGCCTTCGGTGAATAATATTTCCCAATGAGAGTTGTCTTACTCTGTACGGTTCACGACCTACTCGGCTACGGATATGTGGCAGTCCAGGTGTGCCACGGACATAACGGTTGCGTGAGGTGCATGGATGACCCCACGTTTATGCAAGTTCGGAAAGATCCTGGGTCTTCGAAAACAGTGGAGAAGGCGAGGAGACCTTTTTAACGGTGAAGATGAGCTCCGTGGACCTCCACGTAAGAGGTGCGGCGAAGAAATCTACAAGTTGATGAATGATTGGAAGGAATGCCCATAGCCGGGAAAGAAGGAAAAGGCGCCAAAACCGCTTCTAGATGTATGGAAGACGAGGTCGGTGTTTTGGGACTTGCCATACTGGCCCATTATCGATGCGCCTCAGTGCATTGATCTGATGCATATCACGAAGAATGTGTTTGAAAGTTTGTTTGGCACGCTTCTCAACATGCCGAAGAGGACCAAAGACGGGGTGAAGGCAAGAAACGACCTGAAATAGTTTGGTATTAGGGTAGATCTTCAGGGGGGACGCCCGGATGATGACGACGGCGATCACTCGTGTGATGAGGAGACGGAGGGTCGCAAGGCCAAAAGGGTTAAGATGAATCACTATTACTGCCCCCTTCCTGCTTCACTCTTAGTCCAGACGAGATCACAAAATTGATGATGTGCTGTCGAATCTCAGACTCTACAAATCCCTCGGGTGAACCCATAGGGTTTCGAATAGGAGAACCCATGAGCGCTGGTGGCGATCGTCAGCTAAACAGGGGGCAAGATTTACCCAGGTTCGGGGCCCTCGTAGAGGTAAAACCCTTACTCCTACCTCTGTCGATCTGTATTAATCGAGTAGATCGGTTACAATGATGGTGGCTCAAGTCGAGAGTATGATCTCGAGCTCACGGCTTTGGTGTTGCGGTATTGCTTGGTCCTCTTCCAGTGGCTCTCCTGGCCTTATATAGGTGGCCAGGTCTCAAACCTTACCCGGAGAGGACTCAAACTCTAACCCTAGGTCGGTTATAGGTTTCCTAACTTAACCCGCAAGGCAGTGCGGGTGAGCTTCATGTGGGCCTTCTGGAACACTCCAAGGGCTCCTCTTCTTGGGCCTTAACCTTGGGCCTGAGATGGGGTGTCCTTACCCGCAGGGTCCAGGATCCATGCCTTCGTCACTAGCCCTCGAGCGTTTGCTCGAGTGGGATTTTTCCAGTCGAGTAGACGGTCAAACCTTTTTCTGTCTTTCTTTCTTTCGGATAACCACTATGGTTGTTTTCCTCTTTGGAGGGCGCGTACCCTGTGTAGTGAGTTTTTATTCCCGAGTATCGAGTAATGCAAGTGCCTATCTTTATGGCTTTTTATCGCAGAAGGATATGGCACAGTAGCTTGGCTCTCCCAAAAGATCAGGGCCAATTAATTGCAACTAGGGCAAAAACAATTCTGGCCTACACAGATTCGAGACCTCCGACTCGAATCCGATGAGGTGATTGTTGCGACTGGGCCGTTGTGGTCTTATCGAGTCGAACTTAACCTATAGGGGTACCCGGTGCGTCCGCTGGGATTTTTCTTCGCGTTGTTGACACGGAATCATACCGGAGGATGCAGCTTGAGTGCGATACCAGGCCCTTAAGAGAGATCTTTCGGGTCTTACCTTCATATTCGAAAGAATATGGCATCCGGATGTGCCTAGTCGGCTGAACAATCCAGGTTTATGATGTGTAAATATCATGTGAATGAAAAGGTAGGTTCTTCCTACTCGCGTAATTTTTAAGCTTGTAGTTCCTTATCCATACGAAAGAGTTTTCGTGTTAGGAGTTTTATGCCCATATGAAAGAGTATTCATGTTTGGGATGTTGTGCCCATACGAAAGAGTTTTTCGTGTGTAGGGTATTTTTCTCTATTGGAAAGAGATCTTTCTTCTTGATTTGTCCATGAAAAGTTGCTTCCATGTTTGGATTTTCTTATCAGAAGAGATTTTGTTCATACGAAGTTGTTTTCGTGTTTGAACTCTTCATTCGAAATATTCTTCAGTTTGATGATGCACGCTATGACGTCATGGTGCACTTTGTCCTCCCGATGGGACGTGACGGAGCGAGAGCAGAAATGCTGGCCCACCTAGTCAGCTTTTTGACCGGAAACGAGACGTCGTTCCCGGTTTTCACGCGAACCGCGTAGTAAATGCGCAGGATCTACTGTTAAGATCGTGGCAGGAAACATCATCCACCGCCTCCTCGTTTCGCCTTCGCACATGGTGGTTGTGATGGACGCCACGTGGCGCATCGAGTGGCCAGGATGGAGTATCCCCGTGTATAAATACGGGTCTTGGTGAAGCGGTGAAACTTTCCCAGCCTTCGTCTTCCAGTTCATCTTCTCCCTCGCGCTCGTCTGCCTTCTCTCTCGAGCTCGTGTTTAGCAGCGATGGCGGGAGGCAAGAGACGTGGCGCTGTCGTTTCCGCGTCTGGGGAAGTTTCGGCACAACCTGCACCGTGCTCGGGCGACTGGCGTTCGCCCAAGACTACGGCGAAAAGCATCAAGTAGATGCAGCGGGAGGGGCTGCTGCCTGCGGAGTCCGAGAAGTGGGTGCACCTCGGCAAGGAGGAGGAGGTACCCAACCCGCATGCGAACGAACGCGTGGTCTTCGTGGACCACGTGTCGTGCGGTCTTTCTCTTCCCCTCCATCCATTCCTCGTGGCGTTGCTGTATGTCTATGGCATACAGCTCCACGATCTTCCTCCGAATGCGGTGCAGCACATATCGTGCTTCATCGTGTTCTGCGAATGCTTTTTGGGCATTCGCCCACACTGGGGGCTCTGGAAGGCCCTTTTCGAAGTTCGAATCTTCCGCGAGAAGTCGCGGGTAGAATCTGAGCCCGCCGAGCCACTACACACGGGTGGCTTTGGGATCCAGGCGAAGTCGGAGAACAGCTACTTCAGCATGTACTTCATCGACTCCGCCCAGGGATGGAGAAAAAAGTGGTTTTACGTCATCTACGACAGCTCGGATGGGATCCAGGAATTCCATCCGTTCGTTGTCTTGAAGAAACGGAAGTCCTGGGCGCACAAGTTGTCGACTTAAGAGACTCAGGTCGTCACGCCACTACTCGCCAGGGTGGCTGCCCTCCGTTACCAAGCTTCTGGAGTTGTGCTAAATGGGCTGCACCTGGCGAGCATCTTCCTCAAGCGCAGAATTCAGCCCGTGTAGCACAGACCTTCCACGCTGTGGGAGTATCAGGGCTCTGAAGATCCTAGCCACGTGAGCCGTGAAGAGCTCTCGAACGTTGAGTTCGAGAAAAAGATCGCGGCTATCACCAGCTTGAAGGTGGGAGAAAAATTCCCCGACTACACAGTCGCAGCCTTTGATGCATCAAGGCCTCCGCCGTCCGAGGTGAGTTCTTCCTTCTTTCTCTCTTTCATTTTCTTCCTTGTTCTGAATTTTAGTCGACTGAATTTCCCCTTGCTTTTCTTCTTTCTTTTTTCGTAGAGCTTATCCGTGGCCACCTGCTATCCTCCAGTTTCTGGGGAGGAGGCCTCGGAATTGCTGGCGAGTAACCTGGACGGCCCGGCCGATACCAGCGTTGCCAATGCTTCTTCGAGTTCCGAGCACGATTCTTCGGATGACGCAGAGGACTCGAATGGCGGTCTTCTCCATCGCAAACGCCGTCGAGTGGAGGACGATGAAGCTACTTCCAAGGACAACTCCTTGGAGGAATCGCCCGAGAAGGGGCCCATCTCCGTAACTCCGCTGCGCTCACTCACCCCTTCTCCTTCGTTCCCAGTAATCCAAACCGCCTGGAATGCGGACATGCTGGATGAGGAGGACGATGATGACAAGTAAATTTTTCTCCTTGTCCTTAGTCGAACGTTTCTTTTCGCATCTTGTTGACACTTTGTTTTTATCGTAGCCTGCAAGCTATTAGTCCTCGCAGGTACGCCTTTTCCCTTCCTCCCGAGAAGAGGAATAAAGCAGGAGCTGCGGGTGAGACTCCTACTACTGGCACCGTCCAAAATTCGCCAAGTGTAGCTCCCAATGCGGCGACTACGGAATACAGAATTCCTAGTTCTGCTGCTAGAGCTTCGGCTTCAAAGGAGGTGTCGGGCAGCTCGGCGATCCCCTCTCCTTTGCTAAGGGCCAGGTAAATTCCGCTACTCGCCTTTTAATGCTTTATCGTCCTTGGATTTGTTATCGGGTGCACGTCAGTGCTCCCGATGGGAGTAGTCCTCGAGGCTGTAGTCGATCGCATGCGATCGGCTACAGGCTCAGAGATTGTCTTTTTTCTTGTTCTTAGTTTTATCAGGTGCACGACAGTGCTCCCGATGGGAGTAGCCCCCGAGGCTATACTCGAATGTTTACAATCGGGTATAGGCTCAAATTTCACTCTTCTGAATCTTCCATCTTTTTTGTTCCTTGCAGTCGCTTGTTGACTCCCTTGCGGGGATTGGTCGCCGTGTTGTTTTCGCTGAGTCGGAATGCGGGATCCTTCGGGCGGACCGTAATCGAATCGCCTCAGAAAACGAGCTTCTTCGAAGTAAGTTTACCATCTTTTCCGGTTTTCGTTCTTCCATCAATTTTTTGGCTCTGACAAATATTGTTGTGCAGCTCAACTTGAGTTTTTGAAGACTGAGAAGGAGAGTGTCTCCACTCGGGTAACAGCTCAAGAGGCTGATCTGGCGGCTATTCGACAAGAACTCGAAGCTTCCAACATGCAATCGGCTGATCTTGAAGGGAAGCTTGCGGCTGCCCAGGACGCTCTGAAGAGCTTGGAGGATGCTGGCACTAAGGCGGATGCCGACCTTGTCGCATTCCTTCGTCCTCTCGCCGATCGTTTTGCGGGTAAGCTACTTCTGTCTTGAAATTTTGTCTTCTACTCTGGTGAGTTTTTTGGGTCTTGACATTTTTCTTTGTAGGTCTTCTGGGTGCTCCTCTGGAGGTTCCTGGAGTCCAGCGGGTGGACGCGCTGACCGACTCCCTCGCTCAGCTCAGGAGGCATGCGGAAGGAGTTTGCACTTTGGTTGGCGATGCCACCCTAGTGTTGACACAGCTGCATGGCCTCCTCCTCGTCAATGATGTGTCTCCACCCGCGCTAGGTGATCTGCTGAAGATCTTCTCGGAGAGCAATCTCCTTGATGCCTACGCGGTCACTTAGTCGGAATCTGGGGCGAAGACCACCATCCAGTTTGCATTGGCGCATGGAGTTAGCGGCTTGGAGGAGGCCTACTCGGATCTCCCTGTCGATCCTTCCACGGGAAAAAAAGGTAGGGCTTCATCGTTTTGGCAAGCCAGCCGGAGTCCTCACTCGGAAGTTATCTGAGTTGTTTGCTCGTCTTAAGGGAGGGACCACCGCCGCGAGTGGCAGCACCACTGTAGCTCCTTAGTATATTTTTCTATTACTTAGTCGCATCGATTGTAATGAACCTTGGGATGTGCTCCCGTATTTCCATTGTCTTTAATCGAGATGTTCTTATGAAATGCTTCCTACAATTGTGTATTTCCTCCCGATGGGAGTAGCCCCCGAGCACTCGTCGAATAGGCGACTAGATATATCTCGAATAGGGCATCTTACTCCTTTCCTTGTATTCTTCCAGGTTGCTGGGGTTGCCGCGGAGCCTTCAGGTGGATGTGCTACTCCAGCAAATCCTCTTATTGCTGCTATTGGGACCTTTGCAGGTCTCCGTGATCGGGTTCAGGAGGGTGAGCGCAAGCTGAAAGCTTTGCGCGGGGTAGCCGATGTGGCGAAGTCCAAGCAAAAACTGGCGATTGAACGTGAACAGTTTTTGATGGATGAGTTGGCTTCTGTCGCTAAAGATTTGCTGTGTAAGTAATAAAGCCCCCAAGTATTCTTTGTCTTGTTTCATTTTTTGATCGCGTATCTTTGATCTTCAGTTGTTAAGCCGGATGATAGGGAGGAGAAACAGTGGGTAGAAAACCACATTCTTCAAGAAGCTGGCAGCTCAAAGCCTCATGCGTATAATTTTTGGTCTGATCGTCGTCGAGGGTTTTTGTTGGCTACTTTGAAATTCCGAGTCATCCAGGCGAAGATTCTCGTGAGTTCTTTTCACGAGGTCTTGATCACGATGAACGCCGCTTTCTATCCACTGCAAAGGGGTCCTGAAGACTGGAGCCATCTCCTCAGGGTGTTCGGGCAAGAGGGAGAGATTCGCGAGTGTGTTCGCAATCAGATGACATGCGGCTCGGTGGTGGCTCTCTCCTTCGTCCGGATATGGAATCCTGAGGTGAACTTCAACTCCATAGCTAGACTCCCGGATGGTCCAATCGATGACATTTCACCGCATTATGATGTTGTTCGTCCTGCAGCGGAAGAAATCATTCGATTGACCTCTGATGAAGTAGATAGAGTGTTGGCAGCTGAGAATGCTCAGCGCCATGTTTGATTGTAGGATGTATATATCCTGTTATGATGTATAGTTTGTAAAAACTGTTGTAAGGTGTATAACCTTGTATATATAAATTTTCCTGTGATGCTGAGTTTAGGCGTAGCCCCCGTGTGTTTATGGGGTGTATACCTGTATCTTTTAGCATGTAAGAATGAATAATATTCGAGTAAGTATGGTTGAGAAACCATGTATTTTATTGTGATGACTGAGAAGTCATGTATTCGAGCTACAAGAGTGGCTAATATAGCCTTATTATTGCGAGTAAAATAAATCTAGGGATAAAATTTGCGGAGGTGTGCGATATTCCAAGGATTGGAATAGATTCCTCCAGTCGATGGGTTCTTCAGCCTATAGGCTCCACCTGGGATAACTTCGTGTATGATGAAGTGTCGGGGGGTTACCCCCGAGTAGGGCAAAGGCATGTGATAAAGGCAAGAGTCCGAGTAGAAGTTTGGTCGAGTAGCAGTCTACCCGGTCGACCGCTACTCGGTCTTACGGAAAGATGACCAGAAGAAGGAATCAACCCAGTTCTATTTCTTTGAGTAGAAGAGGTGGCCCGAGTAAAATTGGCGGGAACCTACTCGGGCCAGAAAGTCAAAGGAGCCGTTCTGACATAGGATCCCGCGTATCCTGGGTCCGTACTTGGCACTATTCGAACTACTGTTCATCTGGGACCGGCCTGCCTGACAGTGACAGCATGGAAGCAGGCCGTGGCAGGATAAGGGGGGCCTACTCTGTGTTTGGCACAGTGATACCAGTCTGTCCCCTTGGTTTTGCCCAACGACTTTACAGAAGCAGCCAAGATTAGGAACCAAAGCTGTCAGCGGGAACTCGGAAGAAGGACGATGTGCACACTATGTCGACATTTGTCCATGTTTGGACGTATCCGGCTGGGCACCATGTATATAAGGTGCCCCACCGCCTCCTGCGCGAGAGAGCTCACACACACGTTGGAATCACACACCAGAAACCCTAAGTTCCTGACCTAGTTCATCACGTAGAGAGGAGAACGGCTACTCGGTAGCGATATCATTTGTACCGTGGCTACTCGGAGAGACATCATAATACACAAAGGAAAGCAGGAGTAGGGGTTTTACCTCCTCACGAGGGCCCTGAACCTGGGTAGATCGTGTTGTTTGCAGTGCATCGTTCTTACCTCACGCGGCTACTCGTCGCGTGATCCCTCCCCGAGTACCTCCAGCGTCCATCGTCCCCACATCTTTAGCCATCCTATGGCATCTGCCGTGACACCACCACGACAGTTGGCGCCCACCGTGGGGCAACCAGCGGCGCTGGCTGGAGTTTCTGTTCGGATGGGATCTTCTTCAGCGGGGCGCGTGGTCTGTGGCCTTGTCCACAGATTCGGCTCCTTCGACTTCGTCACCGACAACGCAGGTGATTTCGGCGGCAAGGCCATGCCGGAGGGCGGCACGGTGATCTCCTTCGGCTCTCACCTCGTCTACGTCGCCACCGCCGTCGTCAACGAGTTTCCGGAGGAGGTGCTGGTGGCAGATGATCCTCCTGCCGTCATCGCTGCTCGCGAAAGGCCTACGCGCTTTTCCGCGGACAGCGTTGAGGTGATGGTGGCCGGCCAGGCTACGAACGCCGGCAAGGGTGCTACTGGCGCTGCGGCTGTCGTCAACGACGCTGCTGGCTCGAGCGCTGCTGGGAAGCAGCACAAGCCCTACGAGAAGGAGAGCAACCACATCCCTCCTCTCTCCACTACTCCGACCATCCCTGCGTCCGCAGGAAGGCTTGGTATGTTGCCTCCCACCGACCTCGAGCTCTTGAGCATGAAGGAGGAGCTCGAAAGGGAGCGCCAGGCGCTTCTCGCCGAGCAGGCGGAGTTTGAGAATATTAGGCTAGAGCTTAGTCTAGACCAGCTCGAGTACAACAAGGCACACGGCTTCACGCCAGTCATTAGGCGAGCTAGCAAAGTAGGTCCAACTCGGCGCAACTTAGGCGCCGATATGGCGACAGTGGTAGAAGTTCCTAGTCAGTCTGCCACCGCAAACACCTCCAACAGGCCCAGATACAGCACCCCCGCCAAAACACTTAGAGCTGCAGAGGCTGTAGCCGCCGAGCTGCCTCGACTCGAGGGCGACGCGCGCATTAGGCAGCAAGAACGGCTCAATGAGTTGGTGTTGGAGGCCGCGAGGCAGAATGAGGAGTTCCGGAAGGTAAACCCGGGTGCTGGCGGCTCGCAGGTGGTGCATTCGCATGCGGTTAGATCTACGGATCAGGCCTCATCCCCGCACCCCAGTCGCGAGAAGGACCGCAGTCGCACCTCGGGTGGAAACAGGCAACTGCAGGTGTATGACCCGACTGACGCCGCGAGACAGTTAGCTGTGCCGCGTCAGTCCGGCCAGGAACACAACTCTGCTGGAGCAGGCTTTCAAGCCCATAAAGCTCAAAGCCAAACGCGAGGAGGAGATCGTCCGGGTACTTCTCGGCAGCAGGCTGCTCAGCCTACTCGGCCGAGGCCTCGTCAGGCAGCTGCTGCTCAGCCGCGTGCGGCTGACCGAGTAGCCAAACCTGGTGGAGCAGCCGGTGGCCATGGAGGAGGACAGATACAATGACGGCAACTCGGCTATGGGGCTAGCCGGGTATGACATCCTCGACCGAGTAGGAGAGCGTGTGCTGGAGCCCGCTGATGTTCGTCACAAGCTGGATCGCATCAACCTGTCTACGCGGCTAGAGAACACGGGGCCTCCTGGTCCTGCTTGTTTTGGCCCGCGCATCATGAACGAGCCTTCCGTGAAGAACTTCCAGCTCGCGAGAGGCACCAAGAGCTACAACGGCAGCACCAAGCCAGAAGACTGGCTCAATGACTACGTCACTGCAGTTCACATCACGAGTGGCAACAGAAGGTGGGCTGTGCGCTATGTGCCGCAAATGCTAGAGGGTCCAGCTCGCACTTGGCTCAATGGCCTGCCCAAGGGCAGCATTAACTGCTGGCTGGACTTCTCGGAGGCATTCATCAGCAACTTCACCAGCACGTACAAGAGGCCGAATAGGCCGCAGCAGCTGTCGGCTTGCCGACAACGAGAAGACGAGACGGATCGCAAGTATCTTACTCGGTGGAGCACACTGCGGAACACCTGTGAGGGTGTGAACGAGGCGCAGGCCATCACTTGGTTTGCGCAAGGGTGCAAGCATGGCAGCATGTTGTGGCAAAGGTTGCAGAGGGAGATGCCGAACACTCTGGCAGAGACCATCAAGATTGCGGATCAGTACGCACTCGGTGATCCTACTCAGCCACTGCTAGACTCCTCCGAGCCGAGAAGAAACTTCAAGCGCAATGAGTTCCGCAACAAGCGCAGGGGTGACCGACTAGATACTCGGTATGACCCAGAGGAGGTGAATGCTGTGGGGATTAGAGCCGGGAACGGCCAAGGGCAAAAACCTGCTGGAGCCCAGTACGGGCGCAACCAGAACCAGGGCCAAGGCAACAAGAAGCCATACCGGGCTCCCCAGTCGGGTAGCGGCAACTCGGAGCCGGCTAAGAAGCTTGTCTTCGATGACATAAAGGATGCCCCATGCAGCTTCCACACACATCACCCTTCAAGGCCAGCAAACCACACTACTCGGCAGTGCGAATGGTGGGATCTGATCAGGAATGAGGGCTTGCCCCTCCTCCTCCCCTGCCAGCCGCGAATGCTCCTGTGCAACCTGCTCGTGCACCCGCAGCTCGGCCTCCCGTCTTCCCGAGGAGAGAAAATGTGAACCAAGTGGCTTTAGGAGCCAACCGCAACTTCAACAATGATGGCTACCGCAACAACAACAACAACTACAACCGCAACAACAACAGAGGCAACAACAACAACTACCAGGGCAACAACAACAACGGCAACAATGGGGGCGGAGGCTCCAATCATTACCAAGAGCACCATGAGAGCTACATGATCTTCACTTCAGAGCCAGTCGACAAGCAATCGCAGCACAGGCGTGCCATGGAGGTCAATGCAGTGATTCCGACTGTCCCTCACTACATGTACTGGTGCGACCAGGAGATCAGGTGGTCCCGAGTAGATCATCCCAAGGTGATGCCCAACCCGGGTACTTACGCCTTGGTGCTGGATCCTACCTTCCTGGGTCCCGAGAAGAATGTGAGGTTCAGCAAGGTGCTAATCGACAACGGCAGCAGCATCAACATTGTGTACAAGGACACACTCGAGAAGCTTGGCATGGCCGAGAACACGATGCTGCCCAGCAAGACCACTTTCCATGGAATTGTGCCTGGGATCTCATGCAACCCGATTGGCCGAGTATGGATAGATGTGCTATTCGGCACCCGGGAGAACTGTCGCACAGAGCGCCTGCAGTTTGAGGTGGTTGACCATCAGAGCCCATACCATGCTCTACTCGGCAGGCCTGCTCTGAGCAAGTTCATGGCTTCCACGCATGTTGCATATCTCAAGATGAAGATTCCTGGCCCCAATGGCATAATCACTATCGCTGGCGATTACAAGAAGTCCATAGAGTGTGCCTCAGCTAGCTCCAAGCTGGCAGAGTCAATGGTGATTGAGGCCGAGAAGAAGAAGATGTACGAGGTGGTGGCCATGGCTCAGTCTGCACAAGCTGGTGCACAAGGTGTGCCGAGTACCCAGCACGGTACTGCCTTCCAAGCTGCCAAAGAGACAAAGAAGATCCAGGTCGACCCCGAGTTCCCCGACCGCGTGGCCATCATTGGCTCCGGGTTGGAGGACAAATAGGAAAGCGAGCTCATCCACTTCCTCCGTGAGAATCGGGACGTATTCGCCTGGACCAATGAAGATTTACCAGGAGTCCCGAGGGAGTTGGTTGAGCACTCTTTGCATGTGCGTCCTGACGCCAAGCCCGTGAAGCAGGCTATGCGCCGTTTCGGGGATGAGATAAGGAAGGTCATCGGTGACCAGATCACCAAGCTGCTGATAAGTAACTTCATCATGGAAGTGCTGCATCCGGATTGGCTAGCCAACCCGGTCATGGTCGAGAAGAAGAAGGAGGATCCTAAGGCTGCTACCGCATGGCGTATGTGCGTTGACTACACCGACTTGAACAAAGCATGTCCCAAGGATCCTTTCCCGCTACCTCGCATCGATCAGGTGATCAATTCCACTGCTGGTTGTGAACTGTTGTCTTTCATAGATGCCTACTCTGGTTTCCACCAGATTGCACTCAACCCTGCTGATCAAATAAAGACTGCTTTCATTACCCCGTACGGGGCTTATTGCTATCGTGTCATGTGTTTTGGCTTGAGGAATGCGGGCGCAACCTATCAGAGATGCATGCAGAAATGCTTGCATGATCAGCTCGGCAAGAATGTGCAGGTGTACGTAGATGACATTTTCATCAAAATGAATAAAACACATACTCTGCTTGCCGACCTGGAGGAAACCTTTGCTAACCTACGCAAGTACAAAATGAAACTGAATCCGAGTAAGTGCACCTTTGGTGTGCCAGCTGGAAAGCTACTCGGTTTTCTGGTTTCTAGTCGGGGCATTGAAGCCAATCCTTCAAAGATAAAAGCTATTGAGAGCATGTCTTTGCCGAGATCACTGAAAGATGTGCAGAAGTTCACAGGCTGCTTGGCATCTCTGAGCCGCTTTTTGGGCCGAATGGGCGAGAAGGCCCTGCCTCTATATCAGTTGATGAAGAAAAATGACAAGTTTGTCTGGACTCCGCAAGCGGATGTGGCATTCAACGAGCTGAAGGCAATGCTGGGTAGCGCTCCCATCTTGGCTAGTCCGCTACCCAAAGAGCCAATGCTGTTGTATATAGCTGCGACTAACCGAGTAGTCAGCGTGGTGATAGTGGTGGAACGAGAAGAAGAAGGCAAGAGCGTGCAGCGTCCAGTATACTATCTCAGTGAGGTGCTATCTAGCTCCAAGCAGAACTACCCGCATTACCAGAAGATGACATATGGTGTGTACCTGGGCGCCAGGAAGCTGAAACATTATTTCCAGGAGCACCCTATCACTGTCGTGAGTTCTGCTCCCATCTCGGATATCATGGGCAACAAGGAGGCGAGTGGCAGAGTAGCCAAGTGGGCGATCGAGCTAGCTGCGTACGCTCCCGCGTATGCGAGAAGAGATGCTATCAAGTCACAGATCCTGGCGGAATTTCTTGTGGACTGGGCCGAGGTGCAGTATGAACCTCCCGCTCCAGTTTCCAACTATTGGAGGATGCACTTTGATGGCTCGAAAGTGAAGGAAGGCCTTGGTGCTGGTGTCGTGCTTACGTCACCCAAGCGAGATCAACTCAAGTACGTGCTGCAAATTCATTTCAAGGCGTCCAACAATGTTGCAGAGTATGAGGCAGTCGTTCATGGCTTGCGAGTAGCCAAGGAAGTTGGAGTGCAGCGTATCATATGCTATGGTGATTCTGATCTGGTGGTGCAGCAAGTCTCAGGCACTTGGGATGCTTTGGATGCCAACATGGCGTCATATCGCTTCTTGGTGCAGTCTATGAATGGATTCTTCGAGGGTTGCGAGTTCCAACATATTCACCGAGCAGAGAATGAAGCGGCAGACGAGCTGTCCAAATTGGGATCTTCTCGGCAGTCCATCCCAGCAGGGATTGCCTTGGAGCATTTGAGGAAGCCATCCATCAAGCCTTCTCCCAACTCGGAATCTATTTTCGTTCCTTCTCTGCCAAGTGAGGAATCTGATCCCATGGATATTGACTGGGAGAATGCTACAGGAGACCCGGGGACTGCCGTTCTCTACTCGGGGACTGCCACTCCTTACCCGGGGACTGCCACTCCCTACTCGGGGACTGCCATTTCTTACCCGGGGACTGCCAATCCACACTCGGGGACTGCTGTCCTCAACCCAGAGGCTGTCTCATTCATTGAGGAAGTTCTCGCCAATCGGTCTGGGTTACAAAGAAGCGCTCCTAGGCCTCCTGAGCAACCACAAGTGCCTGTCCCAATGGAATTGGACGAACCAGTGTTTCCCACGCGGGAGACGCCGAGTTGGGCTATGCCCATATTATCCTTTCTAAAGGACGGTACCTTGCCAGAAGATGAAGTTACTGCAAGGCAGATTCAGAGATGATCCAAGGGCTACACTATAATCAGAGAGGTGCTACACAAGAGGAGTGCCACAGGCATGCTGCAGCGCTGTGTGAACCCAGAGGAGGGAGAAGAAATCTTGCTAGAAATACACCAAGGAGAATGTGGGCATCATGCCTCATCTCGGGCGTTGGTCAAGAAAGCTTTTCGGCATGGTTTCTACTGGCTCACAGCCTTGCAGCAAGCTGAGGACATCGTGAGGAAGTGCAATGGCTGTCAAATGTTCGCAAGTAAGATTCACATGCCTGCTTCCGAGTTAAAAACAATTCCTATCACATGGCCGTTTGCTGTTTGGTGCTTGGATATGGTTGGCCCCTTCAAACCGGCTAAAGGCAACATGACACATATCTTGGTCATGGTGGATAAATTCACCAAGTGGATTGAGGTGAAGCCTATTCGGAAGTGCGATGGGGTCACAGCTGTGAGATTCGTGAAAGATGTGATCATGAGATATGGTTACCCGCACAGCATCATCACCGACAACGGCACCAATTTCGCAGAGGGGGCAATGGTGCGGTTCTGCAGAGATAAGCACATCCGACTAGACGTTGTGTCAGTCGCACACCCTGCCTCCAATGGGCAAGTTGAGAGAGCAAATGGTATGGTACTGGCAGGCATAAAGCCAAGGCTGATTGAGCCGCTGCTGAAAACACCTGGGTGTTGGCTAGAAGAGTTGCCAGCGGTGTTGTGGAGTCTAAGGACTACCCCTAACCGGTCAACCTGCTACACGCCATTCTTCTTGGTGTACGGGGCTGAGGCCGTGTTGCCAATAGACTTAGAGCATGACTCCCCCCGAGTAACCCTCTACACTGAGGTGGAGGCGAGAGAAGCTCGAGAAGACGACGTTGACCTGCTTGAAGAAGCAAGAGAGCTGACTCTGTCACGTTCGGCTATCTACCAGCAAAACCTGCGGCGTTATCATAGCCGAAAGGTGAACCCAAGGGTTTTCCGAGAAGGAGACATGGTCCTTAGGCTTGTGCAGCGCACAGCCGGGATGCACAAGTATTCTCCTCCATGGGAAGGGCCTTTTATCGTGAGCAAAGCGCTGCACAATGATGCGTACTACCTTGTAGATGTGCGCCCATCACAGGCGAACAGGTCAGATAAAGCTGGAGAGGAAACCAAGCGCCCTTGGAATGTAGCTCTACTTCGTTGTTTTCATTCGTGAGAAAAAATGTGTATGTACCCTCTTAACCGAGTTGAAATTTCTACTCTGCAATCTGAAATTGTGCTCGGGGACTGCCCTCGTCCAAAATTGCTCTAAGTGTTTTTACTCGGCTTTTCTGTTTGTCTATTCGGTTGCTTCACTTCGAAATTCATAAGCGTGTTGAGTACTGTGACTAAACCTATATGCCAACTCTTCGACTCTGCTACTGTCCGAAACCCGGCTTCATGGCAAGCAAGAGAACAAGCAAAAGGTCAATGAGCACAAGAAAAATCGCTAAGGCAGAAAAGGTGCAGGAACCGAGTAGAGAGTTCGTTACTTTTGTTCGATGTCTTGTCTTTTCGGCTAAGTGGTGGGCTGTGTTACTATGATTGTTTCTAAGCGGCTAAGTATTTGCAGCTCTACTCTTTAACTCTTGTGACTCGAATACCAAAAAAGCAACAAGTTGCGGGTAGAGCTGAGACGAAAAGAGAGAGTGAATAAGAAAGGCAACTCGGGGACTCGCATGATAACGCAACCCGGCATTGAGCCAGGGCTGCTTAAAATGATTAAATTGAAGATAATGTGTGGAAATAAAATTGAGTAGCAAGAAAAGCATAAATAAGTCTGATACATATGCTCCCGGCATCCCGGGGATCTGATAAGTGTTCAAGCAAAAAGTGTGCAGGTAAAATCAAGTGGAGGAGGCAGTGTTGTCGGTGCTGGCCTTGGCTGCTGCATCTTCTGTGGTGGTCTTGGTCGCCTCTGCTTCCGAGTTTGCGGTAGCTGTCCTTGCGGTTTCTTCTTGGGCGCTGGTATTGGTGGCATCCGCCTCCGATTGGACGGTGGCGGATTCCTCCATCTCGACGTCGTGCTCGGTGGCTACCTGGTCAGAAGTGGCCGTGGCCACCGAGACGGGCCCTGGGGCTGAAGAAGAACCAGAGGCTTGGCCAGGGGTGAGTACCGTGTCGTCGAGAGCGGCTCCTGAGGAGGTGCCGAATCCGAGTGCGGCGGTGTCGATGTGCTCGCACTCCTCATCGCTACTCGCGACGGCCGTGGTTTTCCCCTTCCCGGCCTTGCTCCTGGGGGAATCGAAGAAGCCCGACTCCAGCTCGCAGTCTGTCTCTTCATCTTCTTCCTCGTCCTCCTCCACCTCGGTGTCGGGCCCGGGGAGGCCGTCGATGAAGACGCTCGTTTCGGCGCACTCCGCGACCTCATACGCAATCAGCTTGCGCGCGGCCACGCGGCTGGGGTCTATCTCCCACTTGGAATTATTGCGCTTCCCGCGGATGATTTCCATGTTCAGATTCTCGTACCAGGAAGTGATGCAGAGAAGCATCAAGTCCGCACCCGCCCGAGCTCCCGAGGCGCGCCATTTCTTCAGCTCGGCCTTCACGTTCTGCAGCTTGAAAGCAAGGCCTACGATGGTTGTCGGTGGGGAGTCCTCTGGCCAGAACAGCTTGTGCAGCATGAAGGCAACGCGCACCAAATCGGTGCCCACACCGGCTAGGCACTCGAGCTGGCCTCGCATCACCAGCATGCTATCCTCAATTTCGGCCCTGGTATCAGCTCCCTCGCCCTTCTCAGCACGAGCTGCTTGGGCCTTGGCCAAAGCAGGCGCGCAAGAGGAGACAATGTCAGGAAATATCTCTGCAAAAACAAGTGAGAAGTTCAGTAACAAAATCCGAGAAGAAAGAGATCCGAGAAGAAATAGAACCAAGAAGAAGGGATGCAGAGAAGAGAAAAACTTACGGTTCAGCTTGTGGCGCAGCTCCTGCAGCTGGGACTTCCAGGATTCTTCGTTGGATATATGCCTCTCTTGGATCTGGCGCAGGGTATCCATCTGAGAAAAGAGCCCCGCATTGGCCTTTTTCAGCACTTCACACTCCTGCTCAAGGGCCTTGATCTTGGCAATGGAATCGATCTCGGCCTTGGTCTTCTCGGCGATTACTTCGTCTTTCGCAGCAGCAATATCGATGGCATCCTGAAGTGCCTTCTGCAGCTGGAGTTGCAGCTTCTCCATTTCTGTAGTGTGCTCCTTCACCAGCTCAACGACCTGGCTGGACAGCTGGTTCTGCACTTCTTCAGGCTTGACACAGTCTTGATGTTCTTCAGCAAACAGTTTATGATCTTTTGCGGAGAACCAGACAAGGTTAGCAGAGAAGCAGAGAAGCAAAAGAAACAAGATTCAGGTCGAGTGGACGGCAACTCACCTTCTAATCTCTTGATGGTGGACTCGGATGTCTCCACAAACGCACGGCATTTCCCATGCTCCTCAGCTAAGGCCTTCAGGTTCTCTGCAGAGTAGGAATGGTTAGCGCGAAAGAAAGCAGAAGCGGGCGTAAACAAAAAACGCAGTAACCGCGCAGCTAAAAGCGTACCTTTTACTTCAGCCAGCTGCTGAGTGCTGTCATTGGCATTCTTGCTCGCTGCCTCCGCAGCTGCCTTCTCCCTTTCCAATGCAGCAATTCGCCTCCTGGCGATAGCATGGTTCCAGAGAAGTTGGCGATGCAGATTGGTCCGCTTCAAAACGCTATCCTGAGAAGCGAGAAGAAAACAAGTTAAACAAAGAAGTGAAGATTCAACCCGAGTAGGCGGCTACTCGGAGAGCATCCGCCTACTCGGCCAGAATCTCGGGGACTGGGTGATGGTAAAGGAAAATGAAGACGAGTAGGAGATAAGAAAAATTCAACTCGGAGAGGACAAGTTAGGACTTACCGCATAAGCTTGCTCGATATCCTCGGCGTTCTTGCGGTGCAGGAACATCTTGGCGGCGAGAGTGGCGGTTTCAGTGGAGACAGTCATAGGCTGGTATCCCAAATCCACTTTGTTCCAGTCGATGCGCATGTGGTCGATTGCGCCCAGCCCAAGGCCATGCCAGTTGTCCGTGCCGAGAACCTTGCTGTCCCACTTGGCGTCGATGAAGCCAATGGTGTCCAGTACCTGCTCAAGGCTCTTTGATGTTATTGTCTGATCCTGGACTCCCCGAGAAGCGATGGTGACGGACTTGTTCTGGTTTGGATCTGGGGGAGGGGAGTTCACGGCTACGACCTTCCTTCCTTTCTGAAGGGCAAGCTGCTTATCTTTGGGAGCGAAGCCGATTAAGTTTTGTTGGCTAACCTGTACCATGTACTCCGGGAAGCAAGGTTGACCAGCGGCTCGAACGGCGGTAGAGGTCGCAGCGGCAACCGCGCCGGGCTCGCGGATCACCAACGATCCAGTCGAGGTTGGCGGCGGCATTTGATCTCTGGCCCGCTTCTTCGCCTTCTCTTTCTCGGCTCTCTGCTTCTCGAGATCCTCGGGCTTCTTTCCCTCAACTTTTGCTTTCGCCTTCTCGGCAGCCTCCTTCTCGGCTGCCTCTTTCTCAGCCTCTGTCTTCTCGGCAGCTTCTTTCTCGGCTGCCTTCTTCTCGACTGCCTCCTTCAGAGCATCTAGGGCATGTTTCCTGGTTACTCGCCCGGCAGGAGGGCTGGCTGTGTCCTTAGTCTGCGGCACCAAGGAGGATGGTGGGGCGCTGCCTTGGTCAGGTGGCGGCGCCAGGGGCGCGCTAGCCGGAGCGCCATCTGGCTGGGCGTTACTCGGTGTGGCGCCTGTTTGCGCTTCGCTCAGTGGGTAGGCATCTGTCACGGTGGCATCTGTCATGGTTGCGTCTTCTACCCGCTGCTCGGCAGCGGGATTCCCTTGTTCAGCAGCTCCTGTGTTTGGCTGCTCTTGCTCAGCTTCTGGCCGCTCAAGGGCGGCGTTGTCCTGCATCTCCTGGTCTTGGTTCTCCTCGGCATTGCTGGCCGGAGGAGAAGGAGGTCTCTCCTGATGAGCAGCAGTGTCCTGTGCTGCTGACTCCGCACGGGACTGCTGCTCTGATTCCGCTCCTTGAGCATCAGTACTCTGTGCATTGGCGGCGTCGTCCTCGTCCTCGTCGAGGTTGATAAGTGGTACCGCTGGCTTCTTATCCTGGTCGGGCGCAAGGGCAGCGTTCGCGTCCATGGGAGGTCTGCACAGAAAAGGAAATTCAGAAATCAGAAGAGGGTTAAGGGAAGCAGCATAGTACGAGAGGGGAGACAACCGAGAAGAAAACTTACGCGCTGGTGGAGGGGAGCTTTCGCCTCGGTCTCTTCACTGCCACCTTGGTCGTCTTCTTCTTCTCGGCTGGCTTTTTCTTCTTGGCGGGAGGCTCTTGGGCGCCACTGCCAGCCCGCTTGCGGGTGTTAGGGGCAGCGACGGACAGAGGGTTGACGACAAGGACCGTATCGCCCTCGTTCTCATCTTCGTCCTCACCATCGTTCTCGTCAGCAACATCATCTATGGATTCAAGAGAGAAGAGGAGCAGATCAGAAACAGCAAACAAGGGATTGGTGATTCTCGAAAACAAGCAAAGTGAGTACGCTATTACCTTCGAATTCGTCATCAGACCAATTGCGAAGAGATGATTCAGCGTCGCGCTTCTCCATGGTGGGGGAATGAGGGAGGTTGATCTGATCTGCGGCATCGAAGGAGGGCACATCGTCCTCCTCGCGATCAGCAAACCAGTTGCCTTCGAAACGTTCGCAGCTCTCAATAAGCTGGCGATTGAGGACCTGAAGAACAAAGAAGTATCACAGGTTAGCCGAGTAGCAGGAAGGTATTCTACCCGGATAGGCGTGCAAACACAAAGCACACTAAGCCTAGGCAACTTACTAAGTATTCTACCCGAATAGGCGTGCAAACACAAAGCACACTAAGCCTAAACGTGATTGCTGAATGTCCTACTCGGGAAGGCGTGCAGACATCAAGCATATTAAGCCTAAGAATTGTTCCCGAGTAGGCTACCCGGCAAGGCGTGCAGGCACAAAGCACAGTAAGCTTAGGCGATTCGACTAAGTACCCTACTCGGTACAGAAGGCAATTGCTAGTCGCGGCAAGAAGAGGAAGCTACCTACTCGGAGAACATTTACAGAAAGCAGAGTAAGGATGACATACCCGCGTAATCGGCTTCGTGCGGCTATACGGGACGAACCCATACTGCCAGTTGTCGCCGAGGCTCGTTGTCAAGATGGTCCTTGCGTGCGCAGGAACATCAATGTTGTCGAGCTCGATGGTGGTTGTCCTGGTGCAGTCGCGGGGGCCTCCCATGTAGCACATGAGGTGGCAGCGCTCCTGCAGAGGCAGCACTCGGTTCTTGATCCAGCAAGCCACGGGATCATCACTCTTGAGGCCCTGCTCGTTCAGAACGCCGAGCTGGTCCTCTATCTCAATGGCGTTGGCGTCGATGACGGGCTTCGCCTTCCAATTCATCCCGGTCGGAGCACGAGTGCTCCAAGCGGGCAGATTGATTCGATCCATTACCTTTGCTCCTTTCGCGGCGGGGATGTTCTTGACGTAGAGGAACGTCTTCTGCCACATTCGGCAGGAGTCCAACCCCTTGATACGGGGGTGGTTGGTCCCTGTCCGCTGTACCATCATGGCGCAGCCGGTGTCGGTTGCGCGGCCGCCCACGCCCGCGCCGTCCTTCTTCCCGATGGTCTGCTGGCGGACATGGAAGTACCTCAGCCAAGTCTCCCATGTAGGATGGATGCCGAGGAAGGCCTCGCACACCACGGCGTGGTAGGCGAGGAAGACGACGGTGTTGGGTGGAAGGTGGTGCATCTGGATGCCGAAGTGGTCCAGAAATTTGCGGAGGAAGTCGGAGGCCGGCAAACCGAAGCCGCGCTCGAAGTGCGACATGAACACAACGTGCTCACCCTCCCGCGGGGTTGGCACGATTTCGTCTCCAGGCGGCCGGCACTCCACACCAGGAGGAACCCTCCGGGTGTTCACGAGCCAGGCGCAGTCCTCGGCGGTGAAGATCGAGCCCGCCCAGCCGGCGCGAGACATGGTCGCGAGTAGGAGGAGTGGAAGAAATCGGAAAGATTTGGTTGGGTGGATTGAGTCCGCGGCGGCGCAAAAGCTTGCGCGGCGGCGGAGAGCTCGGCGGCAGAGAAGAACAGAGGACGAAAGAGGAATAGTGCGAAGGGAGGAGAAGAGGAAGTTATCGGTGGGGGTATTTATATCCTCTCCGCGGTTTACCGTTACCATCTTGGAAGTGGGATCGATCGTGGCGTGTGGTGGGGTATGTGGCCGGCTAGAAACGCACACAAGCGCGGGATGCGCGCGTAACGGCCGCAATTGATCCCACCACCGGATCGTGGCCTATTATTACGCTTGATGGGACATGACGAGCCAGTGGGCCCACAGCGTGAAAACTGGGCGCGTGGCACGTCGTGTCCTGGGCAACGAGACGACGGGGTCGTGGATGCCTGACACGTGTTCAGTTGTTGCACGAAGGGCTGGATTGTGCTCTGCGCTGCAGAGGCTCAATTCAAGAAAATTCTCCAAGTCTTTTTACTTGGGGGCAGAGTAAAAATCATCTGCAACGCGGAGGAGAGGAAACTTAAGGTACTATTCAGAGATCTACTCGGAGGTTCTACTCGGCATCTTGAGGTTCAAGGGCTATGTTGCAAAGATTGGTTTTAACCTGGCAGAGCCTGGTGAACGAGTTCGCAAGACTCTACCAGCTTCGGGGACTGCTGTCGGGGGGTTACTCCCGAGTAGGGCAAAGGCATGTGATAAAGGCAAGAGTCCGAGTAGAAGTTTGGTCGAGTAGCAGTCTACCCGGTAACTTGCTACCCGGTCGACCGCTACTCGGTCTTACGGAAAGATGACCAGAAGAAGGAATCAACCCAGTTCTATTTCTTCGAGTAGAAGAGGTGGCCCGAGTAAAATTGGCGGGAACCTACTCGGGCCAGAAAGTCAAAGGAGCCGTTCTGACACAGGATCCAGCGTATCCTGGGTCCGTACTTGGCACTATTCGAACTACTGTTCATCTGGGACCGGCCTGCCTGACAGTGACAGCATGGAAGCAGGCCGTGGCAGGATAAGGGTGGCCTACTCTGTGTTTGGCACAGTGATACCAGTCTGTCCCCTTGGTTTTGCCCAACGACTTTACAGAAGCAGCCAAGATTAGGAACCAAAGCTGTCAGCGGGAACTCGGAAGAAGGACGATGTGCACACTATGTCGACATTTGTCCATGTTTGGACGTATCCGGCTGGGCACCATGTATATAAGGTGCCCCGCCGCCTCCTGCGCGAGAGAGCTCACACACACGTTGGAATCACACACCAGAAACCCTAAGTTCCTGACCTAGTTCATCACGTAGAGAGGAGAACGGCTACTCGGTAGCGATATCATTTGTACCGTGGCTACTCGGAGAGACATCATAATACACAAAGGAAAGCAGGAGTAGGGGTTTTACCT
Organism: Alopecurus myosuroides; assembly: GCA_028641055.1. NCBI lineage: Eukaryota > Viridiplantae > Streptophyta > Magnoliopsida > Poales > Poaceae > Alopecurus > Alopecurus myosuroides. The sequence continues at coordinate 323,041,731 of CM054060.1, forward strand.
CCTCACGAGGGCCCTGAACCTGGGTAGATCGTGTTGTTTGCAGTGCATCGTTCTTACCTCACGCGGCTACTCGTCGCGTGATCCCTCCCCGAATACCTCCAGCGTCCATCGTCCCCACATCTTTAGCCATCCTATGGCATCTGCCGTGACACCACCACGACATGAAGGGTCCTTCCCATGGTGGCTCGATCTTGTGTCCTTCCTTCTGCTTGAGTCGCAGCACCAGATCTCCTACTGCGAATGCTCTGTGGCGTATGCAGCGACTATGATAGTTTCGTAGTGATTGTTGATATACTGCGGATCTTGCGAGTGCAATATCACGCATTTCATCGAGTGCGTCCATATCTTCCGCGAGTGCCTTGTTGGAGGTTTCTTCGCTGTAGGCCACAACCCGTGGGGCGCTGAATCTGACGTCCTCGGGAAGGACTGCTTCTGCCCCGTATACCATAAAAAATGGTGTGTAGTTTGTGGATCGGTTTGGAGTTGTGCGGAGGCTTCATAGTTCGGAGGGTAGCTCTTCAGCCCAATGTCCTGCTGTTGGGTGCAGACGATCGAGTAGACGTTTCTTGATGCCAGCTGAAACTAAGCCGTTGGATCTTTCGACTTGTCCGTTCGTTTGCGGATGGGCAACTGAAGCAAATTTGAAGTTGATGCCCTTTTCCTCGCAGAACTGTTGTGTTTCCTTTGCTGTGAAGTTTGTACCATTATCTGTAATGATGTCGTGTGGTACTCCAAATCTGCATACAATGGAGTCGAGGAATTTGACGGTGCATTGGGCGCTAGCCGAGGTTACTGGCATGGCCTCAATCCACTTGGTAAATTTGTCAACTTCGACCAGCAAGTGTGTGTATCCACCCGGCGTGGACTTGCGTAGTGGTCCTACCATGTCCAGCCCCCATTGTGCAAAGGGCCAGGCGATGGGTATCATATGCAATTCCGTAGCGGGTGCGTGTGGTTTTGGTGCAAATCGCTGGCAAGCGTCACACCTGTCGACCAGTTCCTTTGCATTGGTGGCTGTTGTGAGCCAGTAGAATCCTGCTCGGAAGGCTTTTCCCATGATTGCTTTCCAGCTAGGGTGATGTCCACAGTCTCCCTGGTGGATGTCCTAGAGTAATTCTTTCCCATCTTCGGGTGCGATGCAGCGCTGGAGTTTACCCGAGATGCTCTGTTTGTATAATTCTCCATTGACCACCCAAAAGGATTTACTGCGTCTAATTATCTGTCGAGCCTCGCGAGGATCTGCCGGGAGCTGTTTGGCGGACAAGTAGTCGAGATATTTCTACGTCCATACTGGCTCGACCAGAAAAACTTGCCGTGAAATGTTATGAATAAACTCGATGATGGCAACTTGCGGGCTGACCTCTGTTTCTGGTGCTGCGGGTGCTCCTGCAGCTTTTTTGACTTTGACCGATCGCTTAGTCATCCGCTCGAAATATATCCCTGGCGGTATGGGTGTGTTTGTGGACCCCATGTTTGCCAGCCTATCTGCTTCTTCGTTGCTGGATCTCGTAATATGCTTCAGCTCGCATCCTTTGAAACTTCCTTCGAGTAGGTTGTACATGTCACGATATGCGATCATGTTTTCAGCAATTGCGTCGCATTCTTTCATTGTCCGCTGCACGATGAGATTGGAGTCGCCGTAGATCATCAATCGGGTGGCTCCACAGGAGACTGCCATCTTCATCCTATGCAACATGGATTCATATTATGTGTCGTTGTTCAATGCTGGATTATCGGGTGGGAAGTCCAATCGTACGACGTATTGCAGCTTGTCTCCCCTAGACGATATTAGGACGATTCCAGCTCTTTCTCCTTCATTTCTTTTGGACCCGTCAAAGTACATTATCCAGTTGCTCGTGTACTCAGGCGGTCCGGGCGTTTGTAGCTCTGTCCACTCGCTTAGGAATTCCACGAGTACTTGGGATTTGACTGCATTGCGTCCTACATAGGTGAAGTCCCAAACGCCCAGCTCGATGCTCCATTTTGCTATTCTCCCGGATGCCATTGGGTTGTTCATGATTGTACCGAGTGACGCATCATTAACCACTGTGATGGCGTGTTCCTGGAAATAGTGCTTGAGCTTTCGAGCTGTAAGAACAACTCCATATGCGAGCTTCTGGTAATGAGGATATCGTTGCTTGCATGGCGAGAGCATTTCACTGATGTAATAAATCGGTCGTTGGACTCCATATGCTTTGCCTTCCTCAGGTCGTTCGACTATGATTGCTGTGCTGATGACCTGGTTTGTGGTGGCTAGGTACAAGTAAAGTGGCTCCCTCTCTTGCGGTGTTGCAAGGACGCGCCTGCTTTGCAACGATCGCTTCAGGTCTGCGAACGCTTGTTTAGCTTCTGGTGTCCACTCGAATTTGTCCGTCTTCTTCAACAGCTTGTAGAAGGGTAATGCTTGCTCGCCCAATCGTGTGATGAACCTGCTCAAGGCGGCTAGTTGCCCTGCGAGCTGTTGGACTCCGTGTAGTTTGTTTGGCTCCTTCATTGTCAAGATTGCTTGTATTTTCTCTGGGTTGGCTTCGATGCCTCTGGCGGATACCAGGTACCCGAGAAGTTTTCCCGTTGGAACGCCGAAGACGCATTTTGTCGGATTGAGCTTGATCCTATATACGTTGAGTGCGTCGAATGTTTCTCTAATGTCCTCGAGGAGTGTGTCCTCTACTCGAGTCTTGATGACGATGTCATCAACGTACACTTTTACGTTCTTGCCAATGAGCTTGGCGAGGCATTTTTTCATGTAGCGCTGATATGTTGCGCCCGCGTTCTTGAACCCGAAGGGCATTGTCGTGTAGCAGTATACACCGTGTGGTGTGATGAATGCTGTCTTTTCTTCGTCCTCCTCCTTCCTCCGGATTTGATTATATCACAAATAGGCGTCCAGGAAGGAGAGGCGTTGACAGCCTGCCGTGGAGTCCACGATCTGGTCGATTCGTGGGAGGGGAAAGTTATCCTTGGGGCAGTGCTTATTGAGCGACGTGTAGTCGATGCACACCCGAAGGATGTCGGTGTTCTTTTTGGGGACCAACACTGGGTTTGCTAACCAAGTGGATATCTTGATCTCCCTGATGAATTTAGCTGCTAGCAATCTGTTTACTTCTTCTCCAAGCGCTTTGTGCTTGGGTTCTGAAAATCATCGAGTAGTCTGCTTGATGGGTTTTGCATCCTGGAAGACTTAGAGTGAGTGCTCGGCGAACTCCCTGGGAATTCCTGGCATGTCTTAGGGCTGCCAGGCGAAAATATCCCAGTACTCACGGAGGAGTTCGACGAGCGCGCTTTCCTATGCTTGCGAGAGGGTGGTTGAGATCATCGTTGTCTTCGCAGAATCTGTCGGGTGCACCTGATGTTTTCGGGTGTCACTGTTGGCGATGAACTCCAACTCGGGCGCGTTTTTCTTCGTGAAGGGCATAACGGAGTGATCCGTGGTTTTTGCCAGCTCTTGCAGTTCTTCTTGCATCCCGAAAGATTTTGCGATCTCGTTGAATTCAATGTTGCACTTGTTGGATTTCTGAAAATCTCCGTCGATGGTGATAACACCATATTCTCCAGGTAGTTTGAGCTTCAGGTACGCGTAGTGCGGTACTGCCATGAATTTGGAGAACGCTGTTCGACCAAGAATGGCGTGGTACTGTGAGGGCCAATCGACGACTTCAAAGTCAAGGAATTCTCGTCTGTAGTTTCTTTGAGTGCCCAACACAACTTCTAAGTTAATTGATCCGAGTGGACGGATTGCCTTTCCCGGAACTATCCCGTGGAAGGATGTTTCTGATTCCACAAGGCCATCCAGGTTCCTGTTCATCTGACGGAGTGTGTCCGCATAGATAATGTTGATGCCACTGCCACCGTCCATGAATACGCGGGCCAAGTCGTAGGTTCCAATCTGCACTTGGATGACGAGGGCGACGTGTCCTTGTCGATAGACTCGTGGTGGGTGGTCTTTCATCGAGAATGTGATCGGTTGGTCCGCCATCTTCAAGTATTCGGGCCTTGTTGGCGGGGTCTGCACAGCCATGCATAACTGCCTCGTGTTAGTCTTTTGAGCTCTTCGGGATGGACATACCTTCGGGATCATTGATAATTGTCCTGCCGGGTTCGGGTATGCGTTGGCTCCGGCGTTTTGTGCAGGTGGCGCAGGCAGTGCAGCTAACGCCATGTTTGGATTTTCTGGTGGAGGTAGGGGTTGTGGCGGCTAGAATCCTTGGTGTCCTGCTCCTGGAAGCGGTGGGTAATTTTGACTAGTTGCCGGTCTGCTTTTCCTTGAAAAGGCCTCCAAGATTTCAATAAACTTTCGGCAATCCTTAAGAAGGTGTGTTGCCTTAGTTTTTCCCGTGCGCTTATCTGTAAATAGATGTAGCGAGCAGTATGCATCGAGGTCCTCCTCGGGAGTTTTGTCTTCAGCCTTTGGTCTCCACTCGCGACTTCCACGGCGGTCGGTATCGCGACTTCGTGTGAATTCCGCCGCTACCATCTCCTCTCGATCCTCGTGATCGTAGTATTTCCTTCTTTTTCATCGACCATGGAGATCTTCTTCGGGTGCAGGCGATGATGCTCTCTCATTGCGCACTGCATCTTCTCCGTTAGCCCATTTTTCGGCTATGATAATCAGCTCCCCAATTGTTTTGGGTGCAGCTCTGACTTGCTCCTCTCTGAAAGCAGTTCGTCGTGCGCCCTTTGCGAAGGCTTCGACTGCTACTTCTTCCGAGATGTTTCCTGCGGTGTTCCTGAGCATGGTCCATCGCTGGATATACTCGCGGGTGGACTCACCGCTTTTCTGCTTGCAGGCTCGCAGTTCTTCAATGGTGGTTGGTCTCTTGTAGGTCGACTGGAAGTTTTTGCAAAAGTCGCGGTGCAGGTCGTCCCACGATGCATAACAAATCTTGGTCTCGCTTCCAGCCAGCTACGGGCCGCGCCGACGAGATGTAGATTGAGGTATTGCATAGCCGTGTTCTTGTTCCCACGTTGGCATTTTACTGGTGTGAGGTAATCGTTTAGCCATGAAGAGGGCTCGAGTGAGCTGTCGTACTTTGTCACTTCTGTGCTGAGCTTGAATCTTTTGGGTAGGGGTGCTTCGCGGATGCTGCGGGCGAAGCAGAGTGCACCGCAGGTTTCGTCATCCGAAGAGCCGGACGAAGAGCGTTCACGATATCGCGATGCCCTTGCCTTGTCCACCCTATTTTGTGCGATGTCCGTTCGCGCTTCATATCCTGGCTCGTCGCGGTCAGTATCCTTCCTTGGCTCCTTGCTTCGTTTTCGCGAGCGGCTGCTGTGATGTCGCGAGCTTTTGTCTCTCGGGCTGCCTTCGCTGCTGCTTCGACTGTCGCCGCGGCGTCGAGCTTATTTTCCTCGACAATGACGTGGCTACTTGTCCCTTCTTGGCGAAGAGCTCCTACGCTTACGGGACGCCTCTTTTTCTTTCTCCTTCTCCTTCTCCTTTTCCTTCTCCTTTTCCAGCTGCTCAGCGGCCTTCCTGCGGTCGTAGGAGGCGAGCCTTGCGGCTGCCAGTCCTAGCCCCTTGCGCACTTGTTTATACTGTTCTGCCCGAGGATCGCTTTCCGTCGGCTGGTCCATCTGCATGTAAGTTGCTGCCGCCAGGACCGCGGCGGCTGGAGTTTGCGGGTAGACGTTCCCGTCATCATCAACTCTCATAAGGGAAGGTGTGACCGACCTGCTGGTCCCGCCTAAGGATTCGATGTCCCTGGATGTTGATGCATATCCATTCCTCGCGGGTCGGGTGCCGACCGAGGGTGCTAGGGACAGCTCAGCTCGTCGTTGACTTGATTCATTCGCCGCTCTTCTTCGACGGGCCAGATATATTCGAGCGTCCTTGATGGTTGCGGCTACTCTCACTAGATGATAGTGGTAGGCAACCATATCTTCGTGTGGCGATTCTGCTGCGGGTGGCCTGCTCGTTCGCATAGCCTCCTTGGCTCGGTCCCAAGCTTCTCGCGAAACGCCGATTATGTTGCGTTCTGCAGCGCTATGTTTTGTTTCCTGGGGCTGTTCCGATCCTGCAATGCAGACTTGAGCCAGTCGTGGCTTGTGCGTCCTAGGCGTAGATCGGAAAGCTCTTTGGACTCGAGAATGTTCCTCTGTCGAGAGGGTATGGTAGTCGTTGGTATTGAAGCGGACGGACTCGCCGCTTTTCTCCAGATGAAAGCGTGAGTCGACGGCTCCAGATTCTGATTCTGACTCTTCCGGGAAGTGGACGATTCCATCCCTGTTGGTCACGAACTTCAAGCTCCCGAATGTCAAGGTGACGCTCCTCTCCAGATCGTTGAACACTGGGCGTGACTCTGGCGAGTGAGGGGTGACCACCACAAATCCGATCCGTATAGGATTGCTCGGAGCCGTAGTCGAGGGTTTCCAACGAGAATTGGTTGTCGATGAAGCCGAAGATGCCGGTGATCCAGCGCCCGCCTTTCCCACAGACGATGCCAATTGTCGAATCTCAGAATCTACAAATCCCAAGGGTGAACCCATAGGGTTTCGGATAGGAGAACCCATGAGCGCTGGTGGCGATCGTCGGCTAAACAGGGGGCAAGATTTACCTAGGTTCGGGGCCCTCGTAGAGGTAAAATCCTTACACCTGGCTCTGTCGATCTGTATTAATCGAGTAGATCGGTTACAATGATGGTGGCTCAAGTCGAGAGTATGATCTCGAGCTCAAGGCTTTGGTGTTGCGGTATTGCTTGGTCCTCTTCCGGTGGCTCTTCTGGCCTTATATAGGTGGAAAGGTCTCAAACCCTACCCGGAGAGGACTCGAACTCTAACCCTAGGTCGGTTACAGGTTTCCTAACTTAACCCGCAAGGCAGTGCGGGTGAGCTTCACGTGGGCCTTCTGGAAAACTCCAAGGGCTCCTCTTCTTGGGCCTTAACCTTGGGCCTGAGATGGGGTGTCCTTACCCGCAGGGTCCAGGATCCATGCCTTCGTCATGTGCCTTCTCGGAGTCAAAGTCCCTAGCGGTTACTAAGCAGATTCCTCGACGCGCAGAAACAAAAGTTTAGCGGGATGAAGTCTCATGACTGTTACGTGATGATGACGCAGATACTTCTGGTTGCGATCCGCGGAATAATTGACAAGCACGTCCGAGAAACCCGGTTTGGCCTCTGTAACTTCTTCGACGTGATATCTCGAAAGTCTATCACGGGGAAGCAGATCTCAAGGCTGCAGGAAGAGATTGTCGTGATACTATGCGAGCTTGAGATGTACTTTCCACCATCATTCTTTGACATATGTGTTCATCTGTTGGTCCATATCGTGGACGATATCATCCATCTCGGGCCGTTGTTCCTCGATAACATGATGCCGTTTGAAAGGATGAATGGGGTCATCAAAGGATTTGTTCGCAACAGAGCCCGTCCGGATGAAAGCATTGTTCAGGGCTTTCTCACCGAAGAGTGCATCTCTTTCTGCACGAATCATATTGATGTGGAGGACCCTGTTGGTCTGCCCAGAAACAAGCACATTGGCAAGCTCGATGGAGTAGGTTACAAAAATGGGCGTAGAGAAGTGCATGTGGATCGGGCTTGTCGATGCACCAACTTTAACATGGCAAACTTAGTAGGTCTCCAACACATTGACATGGTCGATACTTGGGTGGAAAAACACAAGAGCTCGATTATGAAAAAGTACAGTGAACAAGGCAAGCGGAGGACCGAAGGAGAAATAATCAGAGAGGATAACTCCACTTTCGTGCATTGGTTTAAAGATGTGATTGGCGCTAATCCACCGCCAGGGGATTGTGCGAAAAATAAACTATTGTACGCCTTGGCACATGGCCCAGCTCCCAACCTAGCGACGATTCAAGCATATGATATGAACGGGTTCACTTTCTACACAGAGGAGAAAGACAAAACTTCCGATTATCAAAACTCAGGGGTAACGATGGAATCCTACACCGGTGACAAAAAGTTAAGATACTACGGAAGGATCGAGGAGATATGGGAGCTTAACTACTCTGGAGAGAAGGTACCTATGTTCCGCGTCAGATGGGCTAGGATGTCGACCGTTAGAAAAGAAGACCAATACTTTACAACCATGGTTATTCCCGAAGCCGGAACCTCACCAAGCGCGAATGTCATAGCGCAAAATGATCCATGGGTATTGGCTAAGCATGTGTCAAAATGCTTCTTCATAACAGACCCCGCAAGGCCTAGACGTGTTGTCGTGAGGAGAGGGAAAAGAAATATCATTGGAATGGATGGAGTCGTTGACGAGGACGAGTTCGACATGTTCGGCGACCCAAATATTGACGATGATCAAGAAGATGATGATGATAGTCATGGTCTTCCATTCAGAAGAAGAAGTCATGATGTGGGGTTAAATTATGCAACTGCGACCAAAAAAGGCAAAAAGAGCAAACACTGGGAAACTATGTATATATCCGTCTGCCAATTGTATGCGACGAAACTATGTATATGCATGAATCAGCTGGCCTGATGTGCAGTTATTATAAATTTCATGTACCTTGTTCTGTATTTCAAATGGTGTGTACTTATATTATTTGAAACATAAAGGAAACAAATAGAAAACATGAAGGAAACAACGGAAAACAATAGAACACATAAAGAAAAACAATAGAAAACATAAAGAGAACAAGAGAAAACATAAAGGAAACAAGTAGAAAAATGAAGGAAAATAATGGAATATAACTAAAACCAAAATAATGAAAAGAGAAAACAAGAAGGAAATATTGGAAAACAAAATAAAACATGAAGGAAAACAATAGAACACATGAAGAAAACAATAGAAAACATAAAGAGAACAAGAGGAAACATAAAGGAAACAAATAGAAAACATGAAGGAAAATAATGGAAAACAACTAAAACCAAAATAATGAAAAGAGAAAACAAGAAGGAAATATTGGAAAACAAAATAAAACATGAAGGAGAACAATTGAAAACAATAGAACACATGAAGAAAACAATAGAAAACATAAAGAGAACAAGAGAAAACATAAAGGAAACAAATAGAAAACATGAAGGAAAATAATGGAAAACAACTAAAACCAAAATAATTGAAAAGAGAAAACAAAAAAGAAAATATTCGAAACAAAATAAAACATGAAGGAAAACAATAGAAAACATGAAGAAAATATTGGAAAACATATCTCCTAACCATAGAAAACAAAAATAAAACAAGAGAAACATGAAGGAAATATTAGAAAACATAAAGGAAACAAAATTTAACAATAAAAAACAAAAAGAAAACAAGATAACCATGAAGGAAATAATGGAAAACAAAATATAACAATAATAAAAAAAATCAGTAATGTTTCTCAAAGAAAAACTAATAAAAATTAATACAGTAAATAAATTCAAAGAAAAAAAGGGTATCGCTGGCGAACAGAGCTGCTGGTTCGCCAGCGCTATGTTACCACTGGTGAACCAAACCTTGTTCGCCAGCGGTAATATAGCGCTGGCGAACCAGCAGCTCCGTTCGCCAACGGTAGTGTCGAACAGTTGCCACTTACGCGCGGGACCCCTACCTCCTCCGTATAGAGAGCACGCACATGGTAGGGACTTAGCCGTTTTGAGCCCCTCGGCGATCGATGCGCGACGCCCCCGGCTGGCCAACTACAGTGAGCACCGCCGCCGTTCCACGCGCCGCTAGTCACCGGCGAGCAGCCCCCGACGTTCCACGCGCCTCCACTTCCTCTTCCACCCCCACTGCCCCACCCTCCACCCCCACTGCCACTCCACCCCACTGCCCCGAGCCACAGCTGCCCCGAGCCACTGCCGGCCCTCCTTCCTCTCCGGCCACCCCCTCACTCTCCTCGGCCTCACTTCTGCGCCGAGGGGACTAGGAACTGCTTGCTCCTCTCCTGCTCCACCCTGCCTGCAAGGTGTTCGACCCAATTGCTGACAGGTATTTTTTTTTCTATTTTGTGCTCTGTGCTGTGGTGTGAGTGTTGTGTGTGTGTGTTGTCGGATGTGTGTGTACTGTGTGTGTGTTGTGTGTGTGTCTACTGTATGTGTGGTGTGTGTGTGTGTGTTGTGTGTGTGTGTCTGCATAGTGCAGTGATTGTGTGTGGTGTGTGTGTGTGCATGTGATGGTGGTGTTGGCGGTGATGGTGGTGATCGATGGTGGCGATGATGGTGGTGATCGATGGTGATGGTGGTGATCGATGGTGGCGGTGATGGTTGTGATCGATGGTGATGGTGGTGATCGATGGTGTTGGCGGTGATGGTGGTGATCGATGGTGGTGTTGGCGATGGTGGTGATGTCGCGATTGTGTGGATGTGTAGATATATATGCATGTGTGGGTGAATGTCGAAATTTGGGATGAAATTTGGGGTGGAATTTTATGTGCAGGTACCCCGTGAGGCCCTATTTGCGGGAATGTTGATTAATTTCCGTTCCGGAAAATTTGAGTACTCCATTTGTGATATTTTAAGCAAAGGTCATGCCGAAATTTTCCGTGAATTTTGACATGATATTTGCTAAAAATATCACATATTAGAGTGTCCGAGAAATTTGGACTCATATGGGGTATACATCATCTAAATTGCAGGATTTGTTGAACTAATTTCGGGTTTTCTCTCCTTAATTAGATATGGCTCACAACGACGAGGCGGGTGGTTCTGGGATCGGACGCGGGGGCGACGATGCGTGGCTTTCTATGCGTAGCGCCGGAGGAGGACCCGTAGATCTGCAACCGGAGCTAGAGACGCAGGGCGACGATGCAGACGACGAGATGGACGAAACGATTCGTCAGGAGCTAGAGCCGTGCACCGATACATCGGGCAGAGAAGGTCAAACCGGTAGTGGCACCGGGGATACCGCCTCCGGTAGCGAGGCGTCGCGTAAGCGCAAAGAAAGGCGGCACAACATGCTCGCCACCATCCGGCAAGAGTTCACGGAAGTGGACCCTAACAGCGGTGCTCCCATCGACCGAAGAGTTACTCTAAGGGGTATGGAAACCAGATAGGCTGCATAGCTCGAGACTTTCGCAACGTTAATACGGGCCCGCTCAGAGATAAAGAAAACAAGGCTATGGCCACCCTGCTGATTGAGAAGCTGCACATGAGGTACAAGTTCTCGGATCCTTACGACAACCAGGACCTAAAGAAGAATCTGGTCAACTCGTTAGCACTTGGAAAGTTCACCAAGGAGTTTACGACTTGGAGATCCAGTTTGCGAGAGATGATTGCGAAGGGTAAGGGTTTCGATGAGATCCATGATATGTGGCCCTCCCTTTTCGAGGAAGACTTGGCCCAATTCAAGCTCGACAAACTCAAACCGGAAAGGGTGGCGCTGAGTAAATGGGGAAAAGACCAGCGAAAAAAGAACATTGGCCCTCACAATCTCGGAAGCGGGGGCTTGTGGGGACCCCAGACTAGCAGTCTGAGACCTCCAGTATGCATACATTCACGATCCCATGATCAGTTAGTCGTGAACAACATACTCGAGTTGGCATTGCAGATTACAACATCCACTACACGGATACACGGCTTACACAACTAGTCACTTGACTCCGTTGAAAACAACTGCCACGCAGGGCAGGAACACACACTAAAAACAGCGGAAGACTGCAAAACACACTCGTGGTAAACCCAAGTCACGCCTTGACTACCTACAGGCTACTGACTCGGAGACGTTCCTAGTTCGCATAGCCGTCAGCGACACCAGCTTCTTCAGGTTCTCCGGGTTTCTGCTCAAAGTCTGGCTAAGACAATAGCCAGGGACGAAACCATTCATGACTACGTTTGAATGTACTCCTGCAAGTCACCCTAAATGAACGCTAAACATGCAAGTGTGCAGATATAAAGGTGGTAGGAAGGCTTTAATTAGGGCTCAACTAGCCGTGATGAATATAAGACTCATCATAGTTGCACAAGTTTTATTTTCCTTTGTTGAAGAAGATACTTCAAAAGATATTTCATTTCTCTTGTAGATAAAACATGTCCACAAGGTTTTGATAAAACATTCTAGATAAAGAAAACATTTCTCTTTGCAAAACTTCTTGGAAAAACACATCTTTAAGATCATCATTTATCCGGTACCTCAAAGGTACAATCATTCCCTTTTAACGTACCTCCCACGTACAAGTTCCAAAACACTTTTCCAGCTTTTTGAAACCATTGACACAATACTAGCTACATGGCCATTCAACTGTCCATATCCGAGGACGCGGCTATTCTGAATAGTTTTACTCTACAGAGGTGTACACAATCCACAAGATCCAGTATATCCGCCGTGAACAACCATGGACTGTCCGAGACAGTATGCAAACATCGGATAACTGGTCCTAACCATCCACTATGTCAGCGCTAGTAAATGTCTACCTCTTCAACTTGGTTTGTTCTCCCCGGCACTGAGTGAGTCAGCCGTATCGATCCGGTTTCCCCTGACAACACACCGCCATGGCAGGAGATCCAATTGCTGCAACCGGTGGCGAACTTAATCCCCACACTCTGAATGTCCCATTCTCCCTCTTGGCGACAATTCGGTTTGGGGGACTCTAACCCCTATAGCACATTGAGGTAGACACGGACTAACACCAACAAGCAATTAGCTAGACCCCGTTCCCATATTGAGGTAATGTGGCAGCACGGTTTGGTTGTCCGGCGAAGACTAGGTTATGTGTCATTTTTGGAAAACAAGTCGAAACCATTTCCTTCTTCACAAACCTCCCTCGGACAAGGTCCCACCTTTCCTCGGGGTTTTTCCAAGCTTTTGTTTTCCAGAAACATCAAGTTAAAATGTCCACTAGGGGACTTAAGTTGATTAAGTGATGATACTAAAATATCTAAAAGGGCTTGGTAACACCAAGATTATATATTGGATATAGCCTATTAGATACATAAAAACAGATAGTGGTATAGTCCACTTAAAAAGATAGTTTTTGAATCAAACTTTTGTAAAACTTCAGAAGTAAAACATGCATGATAGATAATGATAAGTGAAACAACAGCAAGCATTTAGAATGGCTTGCCTTGGCACTGGTCTTGGTCTTGCTCTTGAAATAAACAAGAGTTGCAATAAAAACCTCTCCGGGAAATAATACCGTCTTCGATATCTAACGTCGTAAACATAAAAGGAAAACACCCAATCAGAACCAAACAAAGGCAAGCACTTGATACAATGTAAACATACAGCAAGCATTTCATCAAATAAGTACACTCACAATCAATGGTACTAGGGTGCACACCATCAAACAAAACATGCACATACAACACACATGAATATCACTAGAATTGATGTTATGGATCCTCACCCAAAATGGCATGAGTCCAGTGGGTGTAACACTCTCATATCATGCTCAAATAAGGTTAAATGACTCTCTGGTCATTCATGAGGATGAGCAAAATCAATAAAACAACTTAGGAACACATACACATGCAAAGGAAAATATTATCAAGCAATACTACAAGCCCATAGTAACACATGTTTTTTTTTATCATGGAGAATTATTATAACCAGTACCTAGGCAACCTAATAACAGAGACAAAACAATAACATAAATACCATGGCATCACTCAATGCATGAAAATAATCATGGAGCAAAACAACTATTAAAACTAGACATGCAAAAGGCTATTTAGACAAGCAGACATGCATATCCATAAGAGATCATGAAACCTGATTTATTCTAACATGATGGACATATAAGGTAGCATCCAAATAACAGAGAAAACAACACCTATACATGGTAGTAATATCAAAATAACAACCTAAACAATTTATCAAAAACTAAGCATGCAAATAACTATTATGGCAGAAATCACCTAAAACTAGCATGGCATGCCAACACGATCTAGAACTTAATCAATCAAGCAAGCAAGTATAACATGCAAAAATAACAGTAGCCATGCTATGGAAAACAATACTAAAGCATTTATTCAAGTCATCACACCAACATGAAGAACAACATGATTTAACCCATTAATACTAGGAAAAACACTCATATGAGAGTAAAACTATAACAAACATGGTTTTCACACACAAACCATACCATACTAGTGAAACACTTAAGACACATTTTAAACATGTATAAATAACCTACACATGCTAGGAATCAATTTTATAATAAGAACAATATAACACACAATTTAATAAAGGCATAGCAATAATATGCAGAAAATGGATAAACACTAAATATTGCACCAATCCTATTCTGTAATTCCTAACATCATGAAAAACTAGCATTAGGTGCTCCTAGTCATTAGAAAAGCAACACAATTGGATTCACTTAAAAAACCATCACCAATAAAATTAAACAATTCACAGAAGTCCTCTCTGGCCTAAAAACTAACATGCATGTCATTTTCACGTAACAACTCAAGTCAACACAAGGCTAATTGCACAAGATAGATATTTGCAAGATATACTCAGAACAGTTGAGTTTACAAGATTTGGATACTTAAAACTCAAGTTCTTCAAGAAATGGTGGTAAAGAGTACCTCTGCCATTTATTTTATCTCTCCTAAAATAAATCACAAAAACTGGATCTACCTCTGTGTTTTTTAGCTTGGCAAGTTTTACTCATTTGCATTTTTGTTTCGATTTAAAGTAAAGAGACAGAAACGGATCTACTGAAAATGAATTGCAACCTGCAGAAAAAAAAAAACATGGCAAAGGGACCAGATCTGAAGGAGTTGGGCCGCACGGAGGCAGGCAGGCCCACGGGCGATTGCGCGCGAGGCGAAACGGTAAGCTACCGTTTGATCAGCCATCGACGGTGGAGATTAGATGTACCAGGATTTAAACTGCCCCGTTGGATGCAGATCTGACGCTGTCGAGGAGTCTCCGTCGACGGCGACCAAAAGCGGGCGATGGAAACAGGGATATGGCGGGGCAGTCGCCGGAGATTCGCCGTAGATGGCTACGGGCTTTCCTCGGAAACCGTACCTGCACCAAAACGCTCAGGACGACGCCGCGAACCAGATCCCCCTAGTGGCGCACGCAAGGGAAGCCTCTGCGCCAGGGCTCCCTGGGCTCAACGGCGGCCGAGCGGGGTCGGAGACGACATCGTCCCTGCGGTGGATGAAAAAGAAATTAGAGAGGGGAAGATGCGATTGGGGTCTAAACAAGAACATAGAAAGAAAAGAGAGAGGCGGAGGTCCTCTGCATCGATCTGGGGCGAGCTCGGTGAGCTGCGTCCATGGCGGCTACGGGCATGCTCATTTGAGCAAAAGGAGTTGAGCTCGAGCATGTCCAGGGGTGTTATTACGATGAGTATATCCTAGAGGAAGAGGATATCGAGGGAGAGAAGGTCCATGGAGGAGGCGAGGTGAGTGTTCTTGGTGCTCACCCGTAGGTGTTCGACAGGATGATGAGGGAGCATGGCAGAGAGATGGAGGAAAATGGAGTTCACAGATGCGCTCAAGGGAACCTTGTGAAGCTTGTAGACAAGTTCGCGATGCTCGGCATGCAACACAAGTGTCGGAACACGGGCGACGTGGCGTGGGCGTCCTGGGCGCCATGGCCAGCTCATGGGCTTGGAGAAGAAGACAAGGAGAAGGGAGGGGGCTCACCAGAGAGTTCACATGTGAGATATTAAGCTCGTGGCGCAGGGGCTCGGCCTAGAAAGCATTGTGGAGTTGGATTTAAAAAAAAGGTGGGTGATCACCATCCTTGTCTTCATGTAGATGGATGGGAGAGAGGGGTACGAACTGCTAGACCATGTCTAGGAGTGTAATATGTATGTGTACAATGCCAGGGATGAAGAGAGAGGTGGAGATAGTGCATTGATTGATTAGTAGAGACATGAACCCAATAGTGCCCAAAAACAAAAGAGATGGTTTTTGCTTGTTTCCACCAGAATTTTGAACAGAACACATGTGAAAACTCATGTCCATTGGACAGAGAATCAAAAATGGAGTCTAGGGGTGGTAGCCTCAAGAGTTTTTGAAAATATTTCTTTCACAAAATTTTGGGAATTGAAAAATGGCAGAAACTGTTTTTAAATGTTTTCTCCAAAATTTTCAAAACAACTTTCAAATGTTTTTGTATAAGTAAGTCCCACATAACCATAGGCATGTTGGGTAGTTTTTCCAAGATTTTAGGAAATACTTTTCTTCACAAAATATTTTAAATTTCATTTCTGGCCTTTTGGAAAATGGAAAATAAGAAATAGTAAAATGCTTTGAAAACAAATATTTTTGAGTTGGGATGAGATAGTATACAATATAGGTCTCAAAAGTGATTTTTAATAAGCAACTCTTTTGAAAATATTTGAGACACCAAGTGGAAAGATGGTGAAAAGAGGAGTTTATTTAATAGGATAAAAACCATGAGAGAAGAATAATTAAATGGCCTTTGGAAAATAAATAGACCATATGGAGGTGATTTATAGGTCATGAAGATGACAAGGGTAGGTTCATTGGGCCTGAAAACAATAAGGAGGGATTTGGAGTAACATGGACAAAGTGCTTCATAATCAAGGTGATATGATCAATATTTTTGGGGATGCCTTCAATAGGACTTTGATAAATGATACCAAAGTGTTTTCAATATCCATAATAGCAACTTGGATAGACAGCATAGATATACAAAAAGAGGTTTATGATGATGCACTGGTGAATAGAAGAAAATTGGACATAAGAGCATGTCTCCAAAGTTGGAAGTTTTTAGGAAAACAGAGGATAGAATGGACATGTGATGGAATATGATATAGATGCCTGATTGTTATTAAAAGGTTTTATTTTGTTAGAACAACACACATTAATCAACAAACATAAATAAATACTTCAAGCAAGCACAAGTTAAATCAAACAACAATGCAGATAAAATAACAAGTCACACAAGATCACTCAAACAATTGAGTTCTTCAATTTAGTTTCCAGGTGTTTATCTCAATTGTTAATTGTAGATAGTGATCAATACATATCATGACAAGTGGATTTTATAAAGAGGTTCATCTCAGAAGTTGTTATTTCCAAAAGAATATAATTGAGGTAAAACACAGGGATAACATAGTCCCTTTCTATTGTTTTTGCAAAAGAAATAAGTGAGAAGGAGGTTTTGAAATACTTGCAAAAACATCTTGGTTGAAAACAGGTTGGAGATGATTAGCTCCAAAATACTCTTCTTGTAGTTTTGGAAATTATCCCTTGTTTGCTCAAAACTTGGTGTTTGGGTTTCTTTTAAAATCAAAACATTTTTAAAAAGGTTTTTGCCAAAAGAGTGTGATGGATGAAGATGATAAGCATTCTTGTCATGACTTGATCACAAGGTTTGTGCTTGAAGAAAGTTATGATCAAAGGTTGTAATGTTAGTTGTTAACAAACTCAAACAACTTCACAATCACTAGCAAATAGAAATGAAACACAAGCACTAGTCAAACACATTAAAAAAAAAATGTTGGCCCTGATTTTTAGGTTATTGAAAACAAGTTTTTCCTGTCTTCCAAAAATTGGGTTGTTACATGGATACCTTGGGAACTAGAAAGTCTAGGCTAAGGAGGATGCGCAGAGAGAAGGGCCGAACCCGTTTGACAAGATCACCGACCCGCAGGTGAGAAATTTTGTCAGGGCCCATTATAGGGAAGATCCCAAAAAGCCCGGCGATCTTGTGTTGAACAAGAAGGTCAAAATGCTCGAGAATAAATATCTCGAGGAAGAATATAAAGAACGTCTATCTCACTCTGACGGGTTGTCCTCGGCGACGATGAACAAGGACCCGTATGACACCCCTTTCATTAGGGCTCTTAACGCGATGAAGGGAGTGCCCCTTGACAAGAAGCCGCATCGTGGCCATGTGCATGGCCTCGGAAAGGGTCATAGGCATGCGCACTACTACCCGGACACCAAGGAGAAGAGAAAGGAGCGAAACAAGGACAAGAGAAGACGGTCGACGAGATTGTGAACGAGAGGCTCAACGCGCTCATCCCTACCATCTATGCGTCCGTCGCTCGGTCCTTAGCGCCGTGGATGGCAGGTGGAGGACAAGGGTCGTTCCCCGAGATCAACATAGCCCAAATGTGGCGGGCCAGGTGTGCCACGGACATAACGGTTGCGTGAGGTGCATGGATGACACCACGTTTATGCAAGTTCGGAAAGATCCTGGGTCTTCGAAAACAGTTTTCGTTGGCCATCGAAGGTGGCTACCCAACAAAGACCCGTGGAGAAGGCGAGGAGACCTTTTTAACGGTGAAGATGAGCTCCGTGGACCTCCACGTAAGAGGTGCGGCTAAGAAATCTACAAGTTGATGAATGATTGGAAGGAATGCCCATAGCCGGGAAAGAAGCAAAAGGCGCCAAAACCGCTTCTAGATGTATGGAAGACGAGGTCGGTGTTTTGGGACTTGCCATACTGGCCCATTCTCGATACGCCTCAGTGCATTGATCTGATGCATATCACGAAGAATGTGTTTGAAAGTTTGTTTGGCACGCTTCTCAACATGCCGAAGAGGACCAAAGACGGGGTGAAGGCAAGAAACGACCTGAAATAGTTTGGTATTAGGGTAGATCTTCAGGGGGGACGCCCGGATGATGACGACGGCGATCAATCGTGTGATGAGGAGACGGAGGGTCGCAAGGCCAAAAGGGTTAAGATGAATCACTATTACTGCCCCCTTCCTGCTTCACTCTTAGTCCAGACGAGATCACAAAATTGATGATGTGCTGTCGAATCTCAGACTCTACAAATCCCTCGGGTGAACCCATAGGGTTTCGAATAGGAGAACCCATGAGCGCTGGTGGCGATTGTCGGCTAAACAGGGGGCAAGATTTACCCACGTTCGGGGCCCTCGTAGAGGTAAAACCCTTACTCCTACCTCTGTCGATCTGTATTAATCGAGTAGATCGGTTACAATGATGGTGGCTCAAGTCGAGAGTATGATCTCGAGCTCACGGCTTTGGTGTTGCGGTATTGCTTGGTCCTCTTCCAGTGGCTCTCCTGGACTTATATAGGTGGCCAGGTCTCAAACCTTACCCGGAGAGGACTCAAACTCTAACCCTAGGTCGGTTATAGGTTTCCTAACTTAACCCGCAAGGCAGTGCGGGTGAGCTTCACGTGGGCCTTCTGGAACACTCCAAGGGCTCCTCTTCTTGGGCCTTAACCTTCGGCCTGAGATGGGGTGTCCTTACCCGCAGGGTCCAGGATCCATGCCTTCGTCACTAGCCCTCGAGCGTTTGCTCGAGTGGGATTTTTCCAGTCGAGTAGACGGTCAAACCTTTTTCTGTCTTTCTTTCTTTCGGATAACCAGTATGGTTGTTATCCTGTTTGGAGGGCGCGTACCCTGTGTAGTGAGTTTTTATTCCCGAGTATCGAGTAATGCAAGTGCCTGTCTTTATGGCTTTTTATCGCAGAAGGATATGGCACAGTAGCTTGGCTCTCCCAAAAGATCAGGGCCAATTAATTGCAACTAGGGCAAAAACAATTCTGGCCTACACAGATTCGAGACCTCCGACTCGAATCCGATGAGGTGATTGTTGCGCTGGGCCGTTGTGGTCTTATCGAGTCGAACTTAACCTATGGGGGTACCTGGTGCGTCCGCTGGGATTTTTCTTCGCGTTGTTGACACGGAATCATACCGGGAGGATGCAGCTTGAGTGCGATACCAGGCCCTTAAGAGAGATCTTTCGGGTCTTACCTTCATATTCGAAAGAATATGGCATCCGGATGTGCCTAGTCGGCTGAACAATCCAGGTTTATGATGTGTAAATATCATGTGAATGAAAAGGTAGGTTCTGCCTACTCGCGTAATTTTTAAGCTTGTAGTTCCTTATCCATACGAAAGAGTTTTCGTGTTAGGAGTTTTATGCCCATATGAAAGAGTATTCATGTTTGGGATGTTGTGCCCATACGAAAGAGTTTTTCGTGTGTAGGGTATTTTTCTCTATTGGAAAGAGATCTTTCTTCTTGATTTGGCCATGAAAAGTTGCTTCCATGTTTGGATTTTCTTATCAGAAGAGGTTCTGTTCATACGAAGTTGTTTTCGTGTTTGAACTCTTCATTCGAAATATTCTTCAGTTTGATGATGCACGCTATGACGTCATGGTGCACTTTATCCTCCCGATGGGACGTGACGGAGCGAGGGCAGAAATGCTGGCCCACCTAGTCAGCTTTTTGACCGGAAACGAGACGTCGTTCCCGGTTTTCACGCGAACCGCGTAGTAAATGCGCAGGATCTACTGTTAAGATCGTGGCAGGAAACATCATCCACCGCCTCCTCGTTTCTCCTTCGCACATGGTGGTTGCGATGGACGCCACGTGGCGCATCGAGTGGCCAGGATGGAGTATCCCCGTGTATAAATACGGGTCTTGGTGAAGCGGTGAAACTTTCCCAGCCTTCGTCTTCCAGTTCATCTTCTCCCTCGCGCTCGTCTCCCTTCTCTCTCGAGCTCGTGTTTAGCAGCGATGGCGGGAGGCAAGAGACGTGGCGCTGCCGTTTCCGCGTCTGGGGAAGTTTCGGCACAACCTGCACCGTGCTCGGGCGACTGGCGTTCGCCCAAGACTACGGCGAAAAGCATCAAGTAGATGCAGCGGGAGGGGCTGCTGCCTGCGGAGTCCGAGAAGTGGGTGCACCTCGGAAAGGAGGAGGAGGTACCCAACCCGCATGCGAACGAACGCGTGGTCTTCGTGGACCACGTGTCGTGCGGTCTTTCTCTTCCCCTCCATCCATTCCTCGTGGCGTTGCTCTATGTCTATGGCATACAGCTCCACGATCTTCCTCCGAATGTGGTGCAGCACATATCGTGCTTCATCGTGTTCTGCGAATGCTTTTTGGGCATTCGCCCACACTGTGGGCTCTGGAAGGCCCTTTTCAAAGTTCGAATCTTCCGCGAGAAGTCGCGGGTAGAATCTGAGCCCGGCGAGCCACTACGCACGGGTGGCTTTGGGATCCAGGCGAAGTCGGAGAACAGCTACTTCAGCATGTACTTCATCGACTCCGCCCAGGGATGGAGAAAAAAGTGGTTTTACGTCATCGACGACAGCTCGGATGGGATCCAGGAATTCCATCCGTTCGCTGTCTTGAAGAAACGGAAGTCCTGGGCGCACAAGTTGTCGACTTAAGAGACTCAGGTCGTCACGCCACTACTCGCCAGGGTGGCTGCCCTCCGTGACCAAGCTTCTGGAGTTGTGCTAAATGGGCTGCACCTGGCGAGCATCTTCCTCAAGCGCAGAATTCAGCCCCTGTAGCACCGACCTTCCACGATGTGGGAGTATCGGGGCACTGAAGATCCTAGCCACGTGATCCGTGAAGAGCTCTCGAACGTTGAGTTCGAGAAAAAGATCGCGGCTATCACCAGCTTGAAGGTGGGAGAAAAATTCCCCGACTGCACAGTCGCAGCCTTTGATGCATCAAGGCCTCCGCCGTCCGAGGTGAGTTCTTCCTTCTTTCTCTCTTTCATTTTCTTCCTTGTTCTGAATTTTAGTCGACTGATTTTCCCCTTGCTTTTCTTCTTTCTTTTTTTGTAGAGCTTATCCGTGGCCACCTGCTATCCTCCAGTTTCTGGGGAGGAGGCCTCGGAATTGCTGGCGAGTAACCTGGACGGCCCGGCCGATACCAGCGTTGCCAATGCTTCTTCGAGTTCCGAGCACGATTCTTCGGATGACGCAGAGGACTCGAATGGCGGTCTTCTCCATCGCAAACGCCGTCGAGTGGAGGACGATGAAGCTACTTCCAAGGACAACTCCTTGGAGGAATCGCCCGAGAAGGGGCCCATCTCCGTAACTCCGCTGCGCTCACTCACCCCTTCTCCTTCGTTCCCAGTAATCCAAACCGCCTGGAATGCGGACATGCTGGATGAGGAGGACGATGAGGACAAGTAAATTTTTCTCCTTGTCCTTAGTCGAACGTTTCTTTTCGCATCTTGTTGACACTTTGTTTTTATCGTAGCCTGCAAGCTATTAGTCCTCGCAGGTACGCCTCTTCCCTTCCTCCCGAGAAGAGGAATAAAGCAGGAGCTGCGGGTGAGACTCCTACTACTGGCACCGTCCAAAATTCGCCAAGTGTAGCTCCCAATGCGGCGACTACGGAATACAGAATTCCTAGTTCTGCTGCTAGAGCTTCGGCTTCAAAGGAGGTGTCGGGCAGCTCGGCGATCCCCTCTCCTTTGCTAAGGGCCAGGTAAATTCCGCTACTCGCCTTTTAATGCTTTATCGTCCTTGGATTTGTTATCGGGTGCACGTCAGTGCTCCCGATGGGAGTAGTCCCCGAGGCTCTAGTCGATCGCATGCGATCGGCTACAGGCTTAGAGATTGTCTTTTTTCTTCTTCTTAGTTTTATCACGTGCACGACAGTGCTCCCGATGGGAGTAGCCCCCGAGGCTATACTCGAATGTTTACAATCGGGTATAGGCTCAAATTTCACTCTTCTGAATCTTCCATCTCTTTTGTTCCTTGAAGTCGCTTGTTGACTCCCTTGCGGCGATTGGTCGTCGTGTTGTTTTCGCTGAGTCGGAATGCGGGATCCTTCGGGCGGACCGTAATCGAATCGCCTCAGAAAACGAGCTTCTTCGAAGTAAGTTTACCATCTTTTCCGGTTTTCGTTCTTCCATCAATTTTTTGGCTCTGACAAATATCGATGTGCAGCTCAACTTGAGTTTTTGAAGACTGAGAAGGAGAGTGTCTCCACTCGGGTAACAGCTCAAGAGGCTGATCTGGCGGCTATTCGACAAGAACTCGAAGCTTCCAGCATGCAATCGGCTGATCTTGAAGGGAAGCTTGCGGCTGCCCAGGACGCTCTGAAGAGCTTGGAGGATGCTGGCACTAAGGCGGATGCCGACCTTGTCGCATTCCTTCGTCCTCTCGCCGAGCGTTTTGCGGGTAAGCTACTTCTGTCTTGCAATTTTTTCTTCTACTCTGGTGAGTTTTTTGGGTCTTGACATTTTTCTTTGTAGGTCTTCTGGGTGCTCCTCTGGAGGTTCCTGGAGTCCAGCGGGTGGACGCGCTGACCGACTCCCTCGCTCAGCTCAGGAGGCATGCGGAAGGAGTTTGCACTTTGGTTGGCGATGCCACCCAAGTGTTGACACAGCTGCATGGCCTCCTCCTCGTCAATGCTGTGTCTCCACCCGCGCTAGGTGATCTGCTGAAGATCTTCTCGGAGAGCAATCTCCTTGATGCCTACGCGGTCACTTAGTCGGAATCTGGGGCGAAGACCGCCATCCAGTTTGCATTGGCGCATGGAGTTAGCGGCTTGGAGGAGGCCTACTCGGATCTCCCTGTCGATCCTTCCACGGGCAAAAAGGTAGGGCTTCATCGTTTTGGCGAGCCAGCCGGAGTCCTCGCTCGGAAGTTATCTGAGTTGTTTGCTCGTCTTAAGGGAGGGACCACCGCCGCGAGTGGCAGCACCACTGTAGCTCCTTAGTATATTTTTCTATTACTTAGTCGCATCGATTGTAATGAACCTTGGGATGTGCTCCCGTATTTCCATTGTCTTTAATCGAGATGTTCTTATGAAATGCTTCCTACAATTGTGTATTTCCTCCCGATGGGAGTAGCCCCCGAGCACTCGTCGAATAGGCGACTAGATATATCTCGAATAGGGCATCTTACTCCTTTCCTTGTATTCTTCCAGGTTGCTGGGGTTGCCACGGAGCCTTCAGGTGGATGTGCTACTCCAGCAAATCCTCTTATTGCTGCTGTTGATACCTTTGCAGGTCTCCGTGATCGGTTTCAGGAGGGTGAGCGCAAGATGAAAGCTTTGCGCGGGGTAACCGATGTGGTGAAGTCCAAGCAAAAACTGGCGATTGAACGTGAACAGTTTTTGATGGATGAGTTGGCTTCTGTCGCTAAAGATTTGCTGTGTAAGTAATACAGCCCCCAAGTATTCTTTGTCTTGTTTCCTTTTTTGATCGCGTATCTTTGCTCTTCAGTTGTTAAGCCGGATGATAGGGAGGAGAAACAGTGGGTAGAAAACCACATTCTTCAAGAAGCTGGCAGCTCAAAGCCTCATGCGTATAATTTTTGGTCTGATCGTAGTCGAGGGTTTGTGTTGGCTACTTTGAAATTCCGAGTCATCCAGGCGAAGATTCTCGTGAGTTCTTTTCACGAGGTCTTGATCACGATGAACGCCGCTTTCTATCCACTGCAAAGGGGTCCTGAAGACTGGAGCCATCTCCTAAGGGTGTTCGGGCAAGAGGGAGAGATTCGCGAGTGTGTTCGCAATCAGTTGACATGCGGCTCGGTGGTGGCTCTCTCCTTCGTCCGGATATGGCATCCTGAGGTGAACTTCAACTCTATAGCTAGACTCCCGGATGGTCCAATCGATGACATTTCACCGCATTATGATGTTGTTCGTCCTGCAGCGGAAGAAATCATTCGATTGACCTCTAATGAAGTAGATAGAGTGTTGGCAGCTGAGAATGCTCAGCGCCATGTTTGATTGTAGGATGTATATATCCTGTTATGATGTATAGTTTGTAAAAACTATTGTAAGGTGTGTAACCTTGTATATATAAATTTTCCTGTGATGCTGAGTTTAGGCGTAGCCCCCGTGTGTTTATGGGGTGTATACCTGTAACTTTTAGCATGTAAGGATGAATAATCTTCGAGTAAGTATGGTTGAGAAACCATGTATTTTATTGTGATGACTGAGAAGTCATGTATTCGAGCTACAAGAGTGGCTAATATAGCCTTATTATTGCGAGTAAAATAAATCTAGGGATAAAATTTGCGGAGGTGTGCGATATTCCAAGGATTGGAATAGATTCCTCCAGTCGATGGGTTCTTCAGCCTATAGGCTCCACCTGGGATAACTTCGTGTATGATGAAGGGTCCTTCCCATGGTGGCTCGATCTTGTGTCCTTCCTTCTGCTTGAGTCGCAGCACCAGATCTCCTACTGTGAATGCTCTGTGGCGTATGCAGCGACTATGATAGTTTCGTAGTGATTGTTGATATAATGCAAATCTTGCGAGTGCAATATCACGCATTTCATCGAGTGCGTCCATATATTCCGCGAGTGCCTTGTTGGAGGTTTCTTCGCTGTAGGCCACAACCCGTGGGGCGCTGAATCTGACATCCTCGGGAAGGACTGCTTCTGCCCCGTATACCATAAAAAATGGTGTGTAGTTTGTGGATCGGTTTGGAGTTGTGCGGAGGCTTCATAGTACGGAGGGTAGCTCTTCAGCCCAATGTCCTGCTGTTGGGTGCAGACGATCGAGTAGACGTTTCTTGATGCCAGCTGAAACTAAGCCGTTGGATCTTTCGACTTGTCCGTTCGTTTGCGGATGGGCAACTGAAGCAAATTTGAAGGTTATGCCCTTTTCCTCGCAGAACTGTTGTGTTTCCTTTGCTGTGAAGTTTGTACCATTGTCTGTAATGATGTCGTGTGGTACTCCAAATCTGCATACAATGGAGTCGAGGAATTTGACGGTGCATTGGGCGCTAGCCGAGGTTACTGGCATGGCCTCAATCCACTTGGTAAATTTGTCAACTTCGACCAGCAAGTGTGTGTATCCACCCGGCGTGGACTTGAGTAGTGGTCCTACCATGTCCAGCCCCCATTGTGCAAAGGTCCAGGCGATGGGTATCATATGCAATTCCGTAGTGGGTGCGTGTGGTTTTGGTGCAAATCGCTGGATCACAAGGTGTTTGCCAAAAGAGTGTGATGGATGAAGATGATAAGCATTCTTGTCATGACTTGATCACAAGGTTTGTGCTTGAAGAAAGTTATGATCAAAGGTTGTAATGTTAGTTGTTAACAAACTCAAACAACTGCACAATCACTAGCAAATAGAAATGAAACACAAGCACTAGTCAAACACATTAAAAAGTTTTTGTTGGCCCTGATTTTTAGGTTATTGAAAACAAGTTTTTCCTGTCTTCCAAAAATTGGGCTGTTACATGGATACCTTGGGAACTAGAAAGTCTAGGCTAAGGAGGATGTGTAGAGAGAAGGGCCGAACCCGTTTGACAAGATCACCGACCCGCGGGTGCGAAATTTTGCCAGGGCCCATTATAGGGAAGATCCCAAAAAGCCCGACGATCTTGTGTTGAACAAGAAGGCCAAAATGATCGAGAATAAATATCTCGAGGAAGAATAAAAAGAACGTCTATCTCACTCTGACGGGGGGTCCTCGGCGACGATGAACAAGGACCCGTATGACACCCCTTTCATTAGGGCGCTTAACGCGATGAAGGGAGTGCCCCTTGACAAGAAGCCGCATCGTGGCCATGTGCATGGCCTCGGAAAGGGTCATAGGCATGCGCACTACTACCCGGACACCAAGGAGAAGAGAAAGGAGCGAAACAAGGCCCCAGAGAAGACGGTCGACGAGATTGTGAACGAGAGGCTCAACGCGCTCATCCCTACCATCTGTGCGTCCGTCGCTCGGTCCTTAGCGCCGTGGATGGCAGGTGGAGGACAAGGGTCGTTCCCCGAGATCAACATAGCCCAAATGGTGCCGCCTGCTGTGCAGAACGTGGCCCCCATCGTGGCGCCTGCTGCGCAGAACGTGGCCCCCGTCGTGGAGCCTGCTGCGTAGAACGTGGCCCCTGTCGTGGCGCCTGCTGCGCAGAACGAGGCGGCCCCCAACCCTGAGCCCCAAGGTCGCAAAGATCCGTCACCGTCCCGCCACGTCTCTTCAACGCCGCCGCCGACACTTAGCGGTCCATCGCCGTTGCCCGAGCTCAATGCCCTCACGGTAATTCAGCGTCCACTGCTTAATTATATATTATGACTTGATTCGTGACGGCCTCAGTCTCTAATGAAGATCGCGCGATGTTTCGCAGGCCGACGAGACGGGATGCACATTGCTCCTTCGTGTGAACGGCGAGTTAAAGGGCGTGGCCAAAGGAAAAATCATAACACCTCTCAACCGTGTGTCCCACGGCGTTCGTATGCTCGAAGACGTGCTAAGGGTTACATTAAGTCGGGTGCTCCCTTTTTGCGGTGCTCTCGATCCTCCGAACAAACCCCCCGCAGCCGACATCGAGTTAAACCTCGAGCAGTGCTTGGTTTGTCCATTGACATGGCGAAAATCACTAATTCGTTTGTAAACTACTCCTGTCAACACTCCAACACAAGGATTTCTCACCTGCAAAGTCCGTGCAACACCTCGTCGACGATCCTTACGAGGGTGCCGACTTGGATGATCTTGATGAACTTCTCTTGCCAGCGGAGGAAGCAGATAAATATCGATGCACAAAGCATCTTTTCTCTTCTCAAGAACCGGCAGTCCCCGAGCAAGAAGTCATCAGCCAGGACGCCCTCAAAGAGGCGGTAGCAGATGTATTTCAGAATCAGCCTAAGAAGATGGTACGAAAAAGAACTAAGAAGAGTTCTGCCGTTGCATGGATGAGCCAACCGGTGGAGGGGACCAAGTCTAAGTCGCAGATAGGACGGGTATTGGACAGGATACCCATAGACGACTAGCATCAGATCCATGAGTTGGGCAAACCGATGCTTCCGCCAATGTTGGCCTCCTTGCTGACAGGTGATATGCTTAGCGTCCATGACGGTGTTCTATATATGGAGACGATGCTTCTCAAAGAGAAAAATCCAATGCTGCCGGTTTTGGTCGCAAAGGTGCCATCTACGGTGGGATTTGTCACTGAAGGCAACGCAAACAAGATCATCGTGAGATTTGACGATATTTTTCGGATGTTCCACATGAAATCCCTCCACTCGTCAATCATCCGCCTGTTTATGCTCAGCTTGGCG
The DNA here is from genome assembly GCA_028641055.1 of Alopecurus myosuroides. Taxonomy (NCBI): domain Eukaryota; kingdom Viridiplantae; phylum Streptophyta; class Magnoliopsida; order Poales; family Poaceae; genus Alopecurus; species Alopecurus myosuroides. Next base: position 323,069,295 of record CM054060.1, read on the forward strand.
CATCAACTATCCATAGAGAATGTCAAAAACATCGGGCTAGCAGACCCCTACTACATGCACGACATGTACTTGAACAACCCCAAGGGTAGGGCAAAAGCGACAAAGTACCTCGAACAAGTGTTGCTCACTAATTATACACACAAGAGGATCACCCTCGTGCCTTAATTTCCCGAGTAAGTTATATTTTCCATCTTTACATAAGTTTGCGCATATACAATTTTTGAGGATTATATATATGGACTCCTGTTTTGCGCAGAAACAAACGGCACCCTCATCATGCTCTACCCGAGAGACGCGCACGCAGTATATCTCGACTCCGGGAGTACGATGAAGGAGAATAACTAATCCCTCATCAAGTCTGTTCTCAATAATGCTATGGACGGCTACATCAGGGCGGAAGGATTCTGCGACAGAATGAAACAAATTCAAGGCAAATATGTGTTCAGACACGAAACAGAGTTTCCCTGCCCCAAGAAGGCGCCAGACGGCCATATGGAGGTATGTTACCTCATCCATCACATGACGGAGAGCGTGAAGGATCAACACAGTCTACAATACATGTCTGCTGTGGACAAATGGTCTCGCAGCATCGTCAAATGGTCTGATGCTGAATTCAGACAAAACTTTGGTCGCCTCCAGCGCAAAATCTGCTCCATCACCTATAGGGATGTAGTAAGTAAAGACTCGGTCTTCCACTGTAACTCCCCACCATCTAACGATGATTTGTGACGATGTGTACTAGAGCAGGCTGACGAGAGATCATTCAACTTGTTAGAAGGTGTTCTTCCGTTCCCTCCGGTGAAGAAACATAAGATCACAACAACAACGAGGAAGAAATGATTGAAGGTATGTATTCGGTTCGGTACGAATTGCTCCTAATAAGAACTTGTGATTTCCTTTGTCGGTCTAATGCTTTTATCTTGGTCTACAGAGAGATGAAGAAGTGGACGGCGCGCTAGCCCTAGCGAAAGATCGCAAGCGGAGGCGGACCGCATATATATGTCTTGTTTGCGATTGATCTATAGCGCTTGTTGTATGGATGTAATACTTTTTTAATCCTTAAACTAATTAGATGGATATATTTTTGGTTCGAAATCTTCCGACATAAATGTGTTATTGAGATCGATGTTATTTCGTTATCGATGTGTTCATTTCGTTATCGATGGATCTTGGTTTGTGTATTTCATATATACATACATGCATATGTATCTAAGAGTGATTTATATGTGTGAACTTTATAAATTACATAAATTACATGTATTTGCACATTTATAGTATAATATCAGGTAAATACAAATTATTATACGAAAATAACAAGAAAAATACAAACCTGGGGTACTTACCGCTGGTGAACAAAGTAGCTACCGCTGGCGAACATACCGCTGGAGAACGCGCGCTGCACCGCTGGCGAACATAGCGCTGGCGAACAAGGACGTGTTCGCTAGTGGTAACATACACTACCGCTAACCCGCTACCACTGGCGAGTTAGCGCTGGCGAACAACACTTCGCCAGCGGTAGCCCAGTTTGGTTCGTCACTTGTAGGCTTTTCCCTACTAGTGCCCGTGTGAATGCACGCTCAATCTGAATGAAATATGTCCGAGAGGCAATAATAAAGTGGTTATTATATTATTTCTTGTTTATGATAAATGTTCATATTTCATGCTAGAATTGTATTAACATGAAACGTTAATACATGTGTGATTAATAAACTAACAAACGTTCCTAGTAAAGCTTCTCTTTTAACTAGCTCGTTGATTAACAGATGATCAAGGTTTCCAGATCATGAACATTGGATGATGTTAATAACGAGGTCATGTCATTAGGAGAATGATGTGATGAACTTAGACCCTAACTAAGTATAACAATACGATCAGGTCATTTAGTTTTATTGTTATGTCTTACATTCGGAGTAACCTTATTCCTTAGACTATGAGATCATGTTAATCACTAATACCGAAAGACTACTTTGATGACATCAAACGTCACACCGTAACAGGGTGACTATAAAGGTGACATTAGGTATTCAGAAAGTGTTAGTTGAGGCTCATGGATCAAGAGTGCGATTTGTCCATCCAAAATGACAGAGAGATATACTCTGGGCCCTCTCGGTGATATCGCATAAACACCTCTTGTAAGCACGTGACTAGGTCACAAGGATGTCATATCACGGAACGAGTAAAGCAGTACTTTTTGGGTAACGATATCGAACAAGGTATGGTTGATATCGATGATCGGATCTCGGACACGAGAGTCATCGTTGAATATATAGGAGTCATCACGGATCTCCAGATCCCGTTGTTGATTATTGATCGGAGAGAAGTCTTGATCATGTCTATATTGTTCGCGAACCATAGGGTGACACACTTAAGGTTCAATGAAGCATTTGAGATGATACAGAATACCGAAGAATATTTTGGGCACCACCGAAATTGTTTCGGGGAAAATTGAAATAGTTCAAGGTTTTTTTTTCGTCGAATGGATGTTAATAGAATTGACCAATGATTCGAGGTGATATATGCAAATGTTTGTTAATGGAATTAACAAATATAAATAAAGAAATACAAATGTTTTATTTATTTATTAAAAAAACCTTTGTGGAGCATGAGTGGGTGTGAGTGGAGTTTCACTCACATGAAGAGGGAAGAGGTAGGGGCACCAGCATGGCTGGCCGGACCCCACCCTTGGGCTGCCTCCCCCTCCCCTATAAAAGGAGGGTGAGGGTTCCTCTTCCTCACACACTTGTCCCACCTCCGTTCCACTCCACCCGCTGCTCCATTCCATGGTCTCCGCTTGGCGAAGCCCTGACCCTGGGATTCTTCACCAATAATACGTCTCCAACGTATCTATGATTTCTGATACTCCATGATAATATTATGCCAATTTCTCCATGTTTTCTCCCTTCTTTATAGCCTTTTTACACGTTTTCCGGTACTAACCTATTAACAAGATGCCAAGTGCCAATTCCCTGTTTTCTGTTATTTTTTTATTTCAGAAAAGTTGTTTTGGAAATATTCTCGGAATTGGACCCCACAAAGCCCAAAGTTGCTAGCTTCCGTGGAAGAATCCAGAAGACCAAAGAAGAGTCGAAGACGGGCACCAGGGGGGCCACACCATGGGGTGGCGCGACCTCCCCCTGGCTGCGCCAGCTGGTGGTGTGGGGCCCCCAGGGCTCCACCGCCTTTGCCCTTTCGCCTATTTATCCCCCTAGATGGAAAACCCTAGGCACCTGATCAAATATCCCCAAAAAGTTCTACAGCCGCCATCATCGTCAACCCTAGACCAGGGGTGTTCTCAAGCTGTCGCCCGACACCCTACCAGAGAGGAAATAATCACCGGAGGCTTCTCCATCACCATGCATGCCTCCGGAGTGATGGTTGTCTCCTCCTCATATGCCTCCATGTTTAGATCTCGTGAGATGCCTATCATGATCGAGATTGATCTTACGAAATTCTATATGATGTGTTTGCTGGGATCCGATGAATATTGAACTTATGCCAAGTTGATTATAGTCTTTATTGCATATGTTATTTGTGATCTTGCATGCTTTCCGTTGCTAGTGGTTGCTCTAGCCAAGTAGTTGCTAGTTACTCCAAGAGGGAGTATTTATGCTAAATAGTGGGTTCATGCCTCCTTTTCACCTGTGCTCGAGTGATAGAAACGTGGCGGGGGAGGATGTGTTGTTGCCACTAGGGAGAAAACAGCGGTGTGAGTGCCCGCGTGTACAATCATTCCTTACTTTACAAACATTGTTTAATGAAATTATCCGTTGCTTGGAACTTAATACCGAAGGGGGTTCAGTGTGGGACCCCGGACCCAGAGATATAAAAACTGTTTGTGCTCCTAGCAGTTGACTCACAAGGGCTTTAGGGTTACCAGCCCCGGCCGCAACAAACAACGGCAGGCAGACCGGATTCATCGGCACGCAGTCCGGATCCCCGGTCTACTACTCCTCGTGTCCATGCTAGTCATAACCAGATATGCATACCCAAGCGTCCACGAGTCGGATGAAACTGAAGGAACGGGACCAAAGTTATACAGAGCTGCTATGTGTCCAGAAAGTGCAACAACAATCGAGGGTTACTGGGGTTACCTCGCCCCAGGCCGAATATCTTCGGCAGGCGGGCTCGGACATGGATCATCGGCTCCACAACCCCTCGACTGCGACAACTATGCAGGCATAGCCAAAACTGTATAACAACAGGCTCGAAACCAACAACCGATCAAAGCAGCACTCTAGACATGATAGTTGTATTAACTAGGTGTTACTAGAGTATAGCTTACAAACAGAGGTCACATGACCCAACATTACATCAGACAACGAAAGGCAAATTATGTTGCTAATCAACAAGAACCAAAAAGGCCTAAGAGGCCGCAACATAAGGCGACGTCCCAGCCCATAGATTCCAGGCTGCTACCTGGGAAACCCAAACTACTCGTCGATGTCCATGTTGAAACACCACTGAACTGAGGAACTCCACCTGAACCAAGTTGAAGCAAACATGAGTACGGGAGGTACTCAACAAGACTTAGTTAACCTATTATATATCTGCTATCTTCAGAAAGGGTTTTATGAAGGCTGTTTTGCGTAAAGCAATCTTTGTTTTACAAATCGAGGAGGAATAACACGTCTAAAGGAGTGTTTTCAAAACAGATGAGGAAACTAGTCAACTACTGAATTCATCATCTTTCCATCCACCAACATCATTTCCCAGCACCTCACATGCTACAAGGATCACCCCTCCCGGCATCTCCGGGGAGGCACCCTTCCATTCGTTATCAACAAGTTTTAGTAATTCCGTTCAAGTTATCTATGATCACGGAATCCGTTGCCAAGTTGTCCGTAACCGTGGACATGTCTTCTCGAGGAGATTTATCCCTGCAGGGGGTACACTTTACCCACACGTACCATCCGACTCTTAACACCACATGTACGCTCGTCCATGGAGCACGGCAGAGGGTGGCTGGCCACGAACTTTACCTTGCTCGACCCTATCCATGAGTCAACCCAAACAGGGCCACCCCGTCAACAGGGAGGTGGCCACCTCCTGACGGCACATGTTATGTGAGTCGGGACAAGATCCGTGTACGTACATCACTTGTCCCAGTCACGCCCTAAGTTTTCTCCAAATCGTTTTCTGACTAACACGCAGATGGAAAGATCAAACTACGTGACTCATGGACGTGGCCAAACAAGTTAGTTGGTCGAGCGCGGTCTGTTAGGCCCCGCGTGTGGTTGCACGCTCAGTCTTGGCTTCAAAGGCGAGAACTCGCTCCTAGGGGCATGAACAGGACAAAATGCCACAACCCATTGTGGCCTCACATCCATGCCGTTATGTAGTCAAGTTATCAAAGGTAATTCAAATCACAACAACCTAACATATTAAATTCACGTATTGACCAGATTCATCAACCGGATGGATCAGATCACAACTAGGCATGGCTAAGCAAGACTCACAGGCTTTAACGAGGCGCGCACAAACAAACCAATAGCTGCTAGGAGCAGTGGATCAGGATATTTAGGCGATGCAACAAGTATAGGAGAACTTTATCTAAGACCATAAATACTTTGAACCGCATGCAATATACGAGATTCCAAAACACTTTGAAAACCATATATGAGAAGATAAGAGGTTATGCTTGCCTTGGTTATAAGAAAACCATATAAAGATCTTCAGGAATAAGTGCTTGACTTGTCGGTTAAGATCAAGTATTCGCCATTGGAGTTGTTGGCCTTCACTTCGGAGTCGCGTTCTACCGAGGGGAAACAACACCGAAAAGAAGAACAACATTCAAACATGGAATCGATGCAATGCACAATATGTATGCATGAGCAAATTAATGCAATGAAATAAATCCCTAAACATGTCAGTTGGGTTGCTAGGGTTCGTATGTCAGTTATGCAATTTTACTGAAATTAGCCCGAAATAGACCCCGGAGGGGCACTTCGGGCAATTATGAAAGTGAGTACAATTTTAAAAGCTCAAATGGGTTTGAAAACATCATAGCTAGATTGCATTTGTCATTTTGAGAAACTTTTAATTTCTGATTTTATTGAATAAAAATTTATTTTTCTATTTTTAAAAGAATTAACCAACATTAAATAATGTTCGAAAATCAACATTCTCAAATATGATTGAAAATGACATATTTGGGTACAGAATAATTTTCTGATAAAAACCATACTTTTAATTTATTTTCTGGTTAATGTTTTATTAGTTATTGAATTTACCAAATTAAACCATTTTCTCGAAACAGACAAAATGGGATTATGACGTCATGATGACGTCGGAATGACATCATCAATGGCCACAGTGACCCTGATGAGGAAGAAATCAATCGATTGATCGCGAATTCCCAGAAACCAAACACTCCACGGGCAAGAGGAGGCCGAGCCGGACCTGTTGGTGGCGGCGCCGCTCGCTTTGGGTCGCCGGGAACTCGCCGGCGGCGAGGAACCGTGGCGGCGAACAGCGAGCCCGGCGGCCAGAGGTTACAGAGGGGGAGGGAGCTAAAGGAGGGCACCTACGGGTGCAGTAGCTTACCCTGATCGCCGTGGAGGTGACGGAGAGGTGGGGGAAGGTCCGGGTGGCCGGCAATGGTGCGGCGGAGGCTCGCCGGTGGCGATGAAGAAGGGCCCGATTCCGGCGACTCAGGCACTCCCGGCAAGCAAGGTTCGACGGGGAGGTGGAGGAGGAGATGGCGGAGCTCCCTGGTTGCTCGCCGGAGCTCAGCAAGGAGAGGAACGGCGACGCGCGCCGGCGGCCGTCACAGGTAGGGTTAGGTTAGGTTTTGGTCGGGTTGAGGACCATAGGGGAAGAGAGAGCTCGAGATGGGGGGGTCTGCGACTTGGGGCGATTCGGGCGGCTCCTCTGCGTCCTCATCCTTCCCCTGCCGCGCTGGAAGTAGGAGGTGGCACGGTGACGACGGGTACTCGGCCACGCAGGTGCTCCTACTGGCCTGAGGAAGAAGACAAAGGAGCATTTTCGATAACCCCCTGAAAAAGCTGAAAACTGCATGAAGGTCCTTCTGAGGTTTAAAACTTAACATAAAACATTGTTTTGAGGGACTTCTTATAAACAGAAAATTTGGCAAAAATAGGATTTGAAAACCTTATCAAATTTCCAACCACACCATATTTTTTTTTGGTGAAATTGAAATATTTTTCAGTTCAAAATTTTGAAACCCACATTAAGTAACATTTGTGGTATTTTCTCAAACCATTTAAATTCACAATTTAAATTGTTTCAAACATGATTAAATTTTTGTTTCATGCATGTATGATATGAACACAACACCATAAACCCTAATTTAACAAATTTGGGATGTTACAAATCTACCCCCCTTACAAGAATCTCGTCCCGAGATTCCTGAAGGAAAAGAAAGAAGGAACACCGGTTTTGAACAATCTTCTCGAACCTTACGGTTCTCTTCTCGAAGAGGTTGATCTGCATCATCTTGAAGTATTGAACGGATACACCTTAGGTAAGAGGGAAACTCTTAGGAAATGATCTTCACGAAGATCGAGTATCTCATGGGTAACTCATGACAGGAACGTTCGTAGAGAACTTTTGAGTTATCATGCATGAAACACATCAAGATAACGGAGGGAACTAAGAGAAGGTTTCAAGTTTGTGGACGATGGTTCTTGAAAGGATTTAGAATATGAGCTTTGCACAAGACTTTAAATCCCTTTGAGAAAGAAAGGTTGAAGAACTTATGACATCGAGGTTTCTTCAAGGAGAATACCAATATGGAGAGAATGGTCTTGAATAGCACAAAGTCAAATTCCGTAAACGGGGGAGAACATGAGATCATACTTGAATCATGCGTCGGAGAAAGTGTGAAAACAGAGGAAGGTTCACTCTTCAGAGTGGACATGGAGGATAACGGAACTTTCAACCATTCCACAAATAGGTTTTTTTTTTTGGAGATCCTTGTCAAGGATCGGGATGTTACTTCACGGAGAAGAGGAGTAACCAAAGGATGTTGTAACACCTTAATAAAGGAGGAATTTTTGGTCACACCATGAGGATGAGTAACAAACGTGGATTGGAGCACCGAAAAGAATAAGGAATCTCTTTCCTCTTGTGGTTTTGACGTAGCAATACGTTTACCACATGGTTAAGACCCCATGGGCTGAAGTGACTGACAAATTCACACAATGTGTGAGATGACCAGAACTTCAAGTACCAACAACTTGAAAAAGGGAACTGGTCAATGGAGGTTACAAAACACCACGAGATGTTCCCATGATGAACTTGTTTCCACTGAAAGAAAGGTTTGGAGGATTGACAAAGAGACATTGGACTTAGTAGTTCCAAGGTCTTCTTGACGTTCCCGACACCAATATCCAGCTTACATAAGCCTTCAATAGGTCATTAAGTGGAAGTATAACTGTGGTTTGGGAGAACGGAGAGGAAAACTTGTTAGAGTGAGCCACAAAAGAATTCTAACGGAAAGTGGTTCTTACGGATTCAAAGGGATATGACGTTAGGCCTTCCGGCTAATTGTGTCCACCACAACATCAACCATGCCAGAATTTCGAAAGGGGCCTAAGTGGAAACCCTTGAGGAAACACTAACCATCGTTGCTGCTTGAGATTCAGCTCTGGTTAGTGGGTTGATAACTGAGACTCGATATGTTTGATCAGCGGAATTGCACATTTTACAACGAGATACGTATGCTGGATTATCAAGGTATGGACTATGATGTCATGCTCAAGAAGATGAGCGAGATTGCAGAACTCATATATTAGCAACTTGCGAAAGACGGTTGCACCTACATTGACTACTTGCAATGAAACACATCGGAGACCTTGTTGGGGAGATGATTAGAATGATAACGAAGTTCTTAGACTTCTTCTCTTTCACGGATAGTCAATCAGTGGCTTGGTGTGGATGCAAACTCCTTCAAGGAATCGAGGTAACAACCTACCATCTCAAGAATAGTCCACACATGCATGACCGACTTGGGATTATTCCCGAGGGAACAAGGAAAACTTCACTCGAATCCATGGCAACAACTTTAACCATAAGCACATGGACTGGAGAAAGTCACTTCAAACATCCAGAACACAAACTTCATGATGACACAAAGGTGGTTCTTAAAAGTTCCCAACACTAGTGCCAATGTTCAAAATGAACCTCTTGCAACTTGGATAAATAGGAATGTCATCGATGGGCTTGACAACACGCTTATCAGAACATTCCAAGAAGAGGGATTCATATGATATATGAACAAGGCAGAATATTGGTCAGACTAAAGGACATGAAGGTGTACTCGGGCAAAACACCATGAGTGAAAACACCATCAAGATAGTCCTTGAATCTGGACTTGATCTGACGATAGCCCAAATCAAATCAAGGGTGGAAAGATAGCATGTCCACTAAGGAGATACTATCCTGCTTCAACACGAGGAACTAGACATCCCTTACGAAGGAACAAGTTAGGAAGAGCTCTTGTCTTTCAACTCCAAGTTATTGTTTAAGCTCAACCACTAGTCCATGATGTCCAGCGTAGTTTCTTGGAGAAAGGAGTAATTCAAATTACCCCTTGCTTAGACATTACGGTCAGGTAACAACCTGGTGATACTTCTAGAAAGACAACCAGAATATCACAACCTACCAGTATGTCTCGAAGTTTGAAAGGAATCTTGCTTTTCAAAGCAACCGATATGATCTTGAGAGCTTCAATATGAATCTAACCCTCTGACCAAGAATTTGCACCGGAATGAACCAATTTGGTAACACAGTCAACTTCAATTAGAGACTGGGTGACCAGTAGTGCTAAGAAGGATATAGATGTTTCTTAGATTTTTCAAAGCAATAAGGTTGCTAAGGATATCTGATACACATGTCAATGAACAGACCCATCATTCTCAAGCATTCAAGCTTGGAGGAAGGGGGAGTGAAGATGTGTGAGAGCATCACTTCATCATTAAGGCCATGAAACTTAACACGACCTCTTGATATGTAAGAGTGTGATACTCGAAGGTGGAACGGAACAGAAGCTAATGAAACTTCTTTATTCTGTGTATTACAAAACTTTGACCTGGTCCTAGAGATGAACGAGGTACGGGAGTTTGTTTCTCCTGACATCCCAAGGTGGAATGTTTGACAGAAAACAAGAGCAAATGCATTGGAAGACTCCAACACAGTTATGTAACTTGGTTTCCAAAACAACGGATGGAAACTTTAGAGCAACTGAAGGGTGGAAAGATGCTCAGGAGAATTCCTAAGATCAAATTGATGCACAAGTTCATACCCATTTGTAAAACCCATGCTAAAAGATTGATATAGGTGAACCAAGAACAAAGACGTGGGAATCATAAGGAATACTCTTGTTGTGATCCTTTTGATTCCTAATAAAACCTATGGCTATGAGAGTTGGAATTGCTTAGCCATCCTGAGGTGGAACAGATTCCTTAGAATCCAAAGAAACAGAACTTGGGTTAAAGGTTAGCATCCTGTAGTGATGGCGTGAGCATCACATGGTTATGAAACCACATGGTTCAATTCACCGCAATTCAGCACATTATGGGACCTTCGGTTCAAGTCCAAGGGTTAAAAACTCAGAGAAAGGAGTAATTACTATCTTAGTGCCTGGAAAGACACTACAATTAGCAATCACAAGGTATCTTTCAAAAGACAAACATAACTCCGGAAGAATTTGGGAAAAGGATAACGGATACAGTCGAGATGAAAAGGAAATCTCGAGGTTCAGGATTTTGAGACTTTAGAACAGGGTTATGTGGAATCTACACAACTCTGAGAGATTATGATGGAAAGGAATCTCCCATTTGAATCGAGGAATAATAGAACGTGGAACACACACGACTCTAGAAACTTTAACACTAGGTCAACTTGGGTAAAAAACGTCATTGCCAAAGAAGGCAACTAGGTTTTGAATGACTAGAAGAGATAGCAAAATCTTTTCAAATCAAAACAGGTAAGAAGACCCAAAATTAGAGAGATACCAGATCAGGAGTAAAAAGAATCCTAAGATGGTTTTCACAATCCATTTGAAGTTTCAAAATAGTTTTCACAAACACTAGACTCAACATCCACCAAGCAGTAAGGTTTTCCTACAGGCAGTCCTGCTCTGATACCAACTTTTGTCGTACCCCGGACCCAGAGATATACAAACTGTCATGTGCTCCTAGCAGTGGACTCACAAGGGCTTTAGGGTTACCAGGCCCGGCTGCAACAAACAACGGCAGGCAGACCAGATTCATCGGCACGCAGTCCGGATCCCCGGTCTACTACTCCTCGTGTCCATTCTAGTCATAACCAGATATGCATACCCAAGTGTCCACGAGTCGGATGAAACTGAAGGAACGGGACCAAAGTTATACAGACCTGCTATGTGTCCAGAAAGTGCAACACCAATCGAGGGTTACTAGGGTTACCTCGCCCCAGGACGAATATCTTCGGCAGGCGAGCTCGGACATGGATCATCGGCTCCACAACCCCTCGACTGCGACAACTATGCAGGCATAGCCAAAACTGTATAACAACGGGCTCGAAACCAACAACCGATCAAAGCAGCACTCTAGACATGAAAGTTGTATTAACCAGGTGTTACTAGAGTATAGCTTACAAACAGAGGTCACATGACCCAATATTACATAAGTCAACGAAAGGCAAATTATGTTGCTAATCAACAAGAACCAAAAACGCCTAAGAGGCCGCAACATAAGGCGACGTCCCAGCCCATAGATTCCAGGCTGCTACATGGGAATCCCAAACTACTCGTCGATGTCCATGTTGAAACACCACTGAACTGAGGAACTCCACCTGAACCAAGTTGAAGCAAACATGAGTACGGGAGGTACTCAACAAGACTTAGTTAACCTATTATATATCTGCTATCTTCAAAAAGGGTTTTATGAAGGCTGTTTTGCGTAAAGCAATATTTGTTTTACAAATCGAGGAGGAATAGCACGTCTAAAGGAGTGTTTTCAAAACAGATGAGGAAACTAGTCAACTACTGAATTCATCATCTTTTCATCCACCAACATCATTTCCCAGCACCTCACATGCTACAAGGATCATCCCTCCCGGCATCTCCGGGGAGGCACCCTTCCATTCGTTATCAACAAGTTTTAGTAATTCCGTTCAAGTTATCTATGATCACAGAATCCGTTACCAAGTCGTCTGTAACCGTGGACACGTCTTCTCGAGGAGATTTATTCCTGCAGGGGGTACACTTTACCCACACGTACCATCCGACTCTTAACGCCACATGTACGCTCGTCCATGGAGCGCGGCAGAGGGTGGCTGGCCACGACCTTTACCTTGCTCGACCCTATCCATGAGTCAAGCCAAACAGGGCCACCCCGTCAACAGGGAGGTGGCCACCTCCTGACGGCACATGTTCTGTGATTCGGGACAAGATCCGTGTACGTCCATCACTTGTCCCGGTCACGCCCTAACTTTTCTCCAAATCGTTTTCTGACTCACACGCAGATGGAAAGATAAAACTACGTGACTCATGGACGTGGCCAAACAAATTAGTTGGTCGAGCGCGGTCTGTTAGGCCCCGCGTGTGGTTGCACGCTTAGTCTTGGCTTCGAAGGCGAGAACTCGCTCCTAGGGGCATGAACAGGACAAAACACCACAACCCATTGTGGCCTCACATCCATGCCGTTATTTAGTCAAGTTATCAAAGGTAACTCAAATCACAACAACCTGACATATTAAATTCACGTATTGACCAGATTCATCAACCGGATGGATCAGATCACAACTAGGCATGGCTAAGCAAGACTCACAGGCTTTAACGAGGTGCGCACAAACAAACCTATAGCTGCTAGGAGCAGTGGATCAGGATATTTAGGCGATGCATTAAGTATAGGAGAACTTTATCTAAGACCATAAATACTTTGAACCGCATGCAATATACGAGATTCCAAATCAACCTTCTCAAATATGATTGAAAATGACATATTTGGGTAGAGAATAATTTTATGAACAAAACCATACTTTTTATTTATTTTCTGGTTAATGTTTTATTAGTTATTGAATTTACCAAATTAAACCATTTTCTGGAAACAGACAGAATGGGATTATGACGTCACGATGACGTCGGAATGACATCATCAATGGCCACAGTGACCCTGCTGAGGAAGAAATCGATCGATTGATTGCGAATTCCCAGAAACCAAACACTCCACAGGCAAGAGGAGGCCGAGCCGGACCTGTTGGTGGTGGCGCCACTCGCTTTGGGTCGCCGGGAACTCGCCGGCGGCGAGGAACCGTGGCGGCAAACAACGAGCCCGACGGCCAGAGGTTACGGAGGGGGAGGGAGCTAAAGGAGGGCACCTACGGGTGCAGTAGCTTACCCTGATCGCCGTGGAGGTGACGGAGAGGTGGGGGAAGGTCCGGGTGGCCGGCAATGGTGCGGCGGAGGCTCGCCGGTGGCGATGAAGGAGGGGCCGCTTCCGGCGACTCAGGCACTCCCGGCAAGCGAGGTTCGACGGGGAGGTGGAGGAGGAGATGGAGGAGCTCCCTGGTTGCTCGCCGGAGCTCAGCAAGGAGAGGAACGGCGACGCGCGCCGGGGGCCGTCACAGGTAGGGTTTGGTTAGGGTTTGGTCGGGTTGAGGACCATAGGGGAAGAGAGAGCTCGAGATGGGGGGGGGTCTGCGACTTGGGGCGATTTGGACGGCTCCTCTGCGTCCTCATCCTTCCCCTGCCGCGCTAGAAGCAGGAGGTGGCACGGTGACGGCGGGTACTCGGACACGCAGGTGCTCCTACTGGCCTAAGGAAGAAGACAAAGGAGCATTTTCGATAACCCCCTGAAAAAGCTGAAAACTGCAGGAAGGTCCTTCTGAGGTTTAAAACTGAACATAAAACATTGTTTTGAGGGACTTTTTGAAAACAGAAAATTTGGCAAAAATAGGATTTGAAAACCTTATCAAATTTCCAACCACACCATATTTTTTTTGGTGATTGAAATATTTTTCAGTTCAAAATTTGGAAACCCACATTAAGTAACATTTGTGGTATTTTCTCAAACCATTTAAATTCACAATTTAAATTGTTTCAAACATGATTAAATTTTTGTTTCATGCATGTATGATATGAACACAACACCATACACCCTAATTTAACAAATTTGGGATGTTAGATTCGGATGATAACCTGAGGGTGGATTATTAGTCATAGATGCAGTTGGATTAAGGTCTATGTATATTTTTTCAATGCGTGCACTAAATATCATAGTAGTCTTCATGTCATAATGTGCACTACGGTGCAACCTTTATTTGTCAATTTCCTAGCTGTAATTTGTTGAGACAACATGCTATCTTTTATGGAGAGAGACCACTAGTGAACCTATGATCCCCGGTCCATCTTCTTACACTGTTAAACAAACCACAACAATTTCCTGCTTTGTTTACTTGCTACAAGCATACACCATTTTCCACACTATACGTCTAATCTTTGTTTTCAGCAAGACCGGTGAGATTGAAAACCTCACTGTACCGTTGGGACAAAGTATTTTGGTTGTGTTGTGTGCAGGTTCCATGTTATTGCTGACACCGGTGAGTTACCATCACCACCATCAGTGGCGTCAACCTTCCCAAGATCCTCTTCCTCCTACTGTATTGATAACCTTGGTTCTTAACTAAGGGAAATTCGTGCCGCTTGCTCATCAAACCCTCCTCTTGGGGTTTCCAACACACCGTCGTAGGCATCAAGGAATTTCTGGCACCATTGCCGGGGACCAAACAAACATATATACGAAGACTTCCTCCCGCCACGGTCTCCATCACGAGCAGCAAGGAATTTCTGGCGTTGTTGTCTGGGACCAAACTTATATAAGAAGACTTCCTCCCGCCATGGTTTCCATCACAAACATCAAGAAATTTCTGGCGCCGTTTCCGGGGAGGAAGATGTGTTCTCGAAATGGGAGTCTCTCACTCTCAACCTTTTTTTTTTATTGTCTTGTTTTTATTTTTGTCTTGTTTTACTTCACTATTTTGAAAACACAAAAAACACTAGATTACTTTATAGCTGTTATTTTTTCTTTTTCTACTCTTAGTTTAATATCTAATCATGATTCTACCCAAGTTTACCTTGAAATACGTACCAATAGGTAGCAGTGTTATAATTGGAGAGTTCTTTAATTATGTTAGTAAACACAAAGAATTTGAGGATAGATCCTTAGCTTAACTTGCTCCAGATTATGAAACCGCTGCAACATCTCTAGTTCGTATGCTGAAAGCTAGTTTTGTTAACCTTAATCCCATAATACAAAAAATGTTCCTTAACCTTGATAACATTAAGGATAGCAAAAAAAGAGTTTATCCTAGAAACTTTGTTTAAAGTATTTGGTGATGTTGCCGTTGAGGCTAGAAAAGTTTTAAATTGATTTAAGATGTTAGGATCATGTGTAGATGTTAATAGCACACCGGCTAAAGCCAACTATAAGTAAATTGAAATACCAATACCCTTTAAATTGGTAGGAATGCATGAAATTCTAGAAATAATTTTGATTGGATTGTTCCTGCAAACCCATTTGATGAAAGTAGTGGGCCTAAAAGTGCTGATAAAGGGACATCTAAAACTTCCATAGATGAAATACCATTCATTGTTGAGGAGATTTCTAAGCTTAATTTTGATACTTCTTAACTTGAAAATACTTGAGTTGCTTTCTATGCCTAGGTGAAAGGCGTTAAAGAAAAGCGCTGCCGGGAGACAACCTGTTTTATTTCTCTGTTTTCAACAAGTTTTCCATTGTTTTCTTTTGTGTGCTTTGCACCTGGGTGTTTTATATTTCCTTAGCAACCCCACTATATCTTATATTTTGTGTTGTTGTTGAGCCAAGTAAAGCCTCTACTGGAAAGTTTAGACTATATTTCGGATTTCGGCGCAGGAAACAGATTTCTGCCGTCCACTGTTAAATTTGTATAAAATCACCGAAAACTCAAAATGACCTGAGATGTTTTGTGCGTAATCCTGGGCTGTATACACAACTTTTATTAGTTCACCACTTTTTGATTTGAGCAATAGAAGATTTTCGAAAAAAATCATATTTACCTGCTGTCCTATTTTGACAGTTTTCTGCCAATAATTGCATTTGCATCTTAATCTTTTTATTTTGGTGTTATTTTGAGAAAAATAGTTTTAAAATGCGTTGTCACAGTAGCAGTGTTAGGCTTGTTTTTAAACTGAACCATGTGAATTTCTTATTTCGATTGCACTAACGTTGCTAATGAAGATTGTGAGAAGTTTGGTGTGAAGGAAGTTTATAAGGGTCAAGAGAAGAGGATGATATGATGTGATCAAGAAGAGTGAAGAGACTAAGCTTCGGGATGCCCCAATGGTACATCCCAGAAAATTTAAAGAATACTTAAGCGTCTAAGCTTGGGGATGCCCAAGGCATCCTCTTCTTCATCGACAAATTATCAGGTCACCTCTAGTGGAACTATATTTTTATTCGGTCACATCTTATGTGTTTTGCTTGGAGCGTCTTGTATTTTTGCTTTCATTTTGTTTTAATTTTTGCAATAATCTTGGTTGGACCCCAGCATTATTTTATTGGAGAGTGACACGCTCCTCTTTTTCATGAGAATACTTCGTATTCTTAGTCTATGTCTGGCTGCTGCATTTATTTAGCTCCTGTTTTGCATGCATCTCTTATCAGAGCTGTTAGTTTTAGTAGTGTTATATGAGTACTCTCATTTTTCTTTCTGTATCATAAAGAGTATTTTTGTTAAAACATATCTTGTATGGTGCTTGTTGGGAAAAGAAACTGCCGCTTGATGTAGAATTTATAATAGTGCAAATAGATGCTTGTATAGACTGTGGCTAGAAATTTTTCATGCCATGATAAATTTTATTTTACTTTTAAAGCCTTGTAATTATTTAGTAGCCTGAATAGCCTCAAATATCTGAGAGTGTTTAATATTACTTGAAAGATTCATGAGTTGTTCTTGTCATAGTAAAGCATAAATTTTTGGTATTCTATTTCGAATGTTTTATTTGGTTGACTTGGCGCATGCTCACACCATGTTTATGACTATCGACCAGTCACGAATAGCCTCAATGACCACTTAGTTTTTGAACTTGTGATACCGTTCATGCTTTAATTAATGATTTTTATGTCGCTGTGCATGATTATGGCTCTTATGCTCTCTTGATTTGTCGCTCCCAGTCTTCTGCTAGCCTCCACCTGTACTGAGTATGGAATTCTACCCGTGCATCCAAACTCCCTAAAACCAAAGTTTTCCCATTGTGTACACCATACCTACCTAAATGTGGTATTTCACTGCCACTCCAAGGAAATTGCTCATGTGTTACCTTTAGAACTTTCAAAATTACTCATGTTTTGTGTTCTTGTTTTTCCTCATGAGGACGTCAATGGAGAATCTTTATCTCACTTGTTGATTGGATTTCACACCCTGGACTAGTGGCTGCATCCGCTTATCAAAATGATAGAAGAGCTGGCAGCGGGGTGCCCAGCCCCAAATTAATACAAACAAATCTCTTCACTATTTCCCCCCTGAATTATCAGTCAAAGCATATGGGATTCGCTCTTGTGAATCTAGTTGGCTTGTGACGTACTGGATTGTTTGTTCACCATTAGTTGACATTAACATACACCTCTCCTAAAATATAGACACTCCTCAAGGTATGTGATTGTTGGCAGACACCCGAGGATTCGGTTAGCCATGGTTTGTGAAAGATGGATGGGAGGAGTGTCAAACTTTTAATACATATGTTTAATTAAATAAAAATTTCTAGCACTTGAGTGATCCCTGCTTCCCTCCGCGAAGGCCCTTTCTTTTACTTTTATGTTGAGTCTCCATCTTGTAACTTTATGCACAGTTGAGAGAACATTTTTTCCATTCTGAGTTCTATGTGAATTTGTCCCATAAACATCAATAATTGTTTCATGATGTGATATTGTTTTTTCTTAAATTATTTGTTCTAATCTTCCTCATGAACTTTGAAAGTATCCTGGCATTTATGTTTTGTCCCACTCGTAAGGACTAGCTAGATAGCACTTTTCCATGCATTCTCTATATCTGAAACAAACGTTTATCTTTCTTTGCATTGTTATTCATGATCCTTTATTTAAGATACTCTTCATGATGCAAAGTGATTTCTATGCTTTATTATTAAAGTTCTATTTATCATGTTTGTGTTTGAAGTTCTACGATCTCAGCGTACATATGCTTTTACATTATAACGATCAAGTTTATGATAGTAGCATGTAACCTCAGAAATTATTTGTTTTATCGTTTACTTACTCGAGGACAAGTAGGAACTAAGCTTGGGGATGCTTGATATGTATTCAACATATCTATAGTTTCTGATGCTCCATGATAATATTACGCCAATTTCTACATGATTTCTCCCTTCTTTATAGCATTTTTACACGTTTTCCGGGACTAACCTATTAACAAGATGCCAAGTGCCAGTTCCCTGTTTTCTGCTGTTTTTTTTCCAGAAGAGTTATTCTAGAAATATTCTCGGAATTGGACCCCACAAAGCCCGAAGTGCCTATTTTCCCTGGAAGCATCCAGAAGAACGAAGAAGAGTCGAAGACGGGAACTAGGGGGCCACACCATGGGGTGGCGCGGCCTCCCCCTGGCTGTGCCAGCTGGTGGTGTGGGGCCCCCAGGGCTCCACCGCCTTTTCCCTTTCGCCTATTTATTCCCCCCCAATGGAAAACCCTAGGCACCTGATCAAATATCCCCGAAAAGTTCCGCAGCCGCCATCGTCGTCAACCCTAGATAGGAGGGGTTCTCAAGCTGTCTCCCGACACCCTGCCGGAGAGGAAATCATCACCGAAGGCTTCTCCATCACCATGCCTGCCTCCGAAGTGATGCGTGAGTAGTTCATCCTTGGACTACGGGTCCATTGCAGCAGCTACATAGTTGTCTCCACCTCATATGCCTCCGTGTTTAGATCTCGTGAGCTGCCTATGATGATCGAGATTGATCTTATGTAATTATATATGCTGTCTTTGCTGGGATCCGATGAATATTGAACTTATGACAAGTTGATTATATTGTTTATTGCATATGTTATTTGTGATCTTGCATGCTTTCCATTGCTAGTGGTTGCTCTGGCCAAGTAGTTGCTAGTGACTCAAAGAGAGAGTATTTATGCTAGATAGTGGGTTCATGCCTTCTTTTCACCTGTGCTCGAGTGACAGAAACATGACGGGTGAGGATGTGTTGTTGCCACTAGGGACAAAACAGTGGTGTGAGTGCCCGCGTGTACAATCATTGCTTACTTTACACACATTTTTTAATGCAATTATCTGTTGCTTGCAACTTAATACCTAAGGGGGTTCGGGTGATAACCTGAGGGTGGATTATTAGTCATAGATGCAGTGTGCTTACGGTCTATGTATATTGTTGTAATGCCCACACTAAATATCTTAGTAGTCTTCATGTCATAATGTGCGCGAGACTTGTCTCACTTGTGGATAAGGGAGTGGCCGTTTCTCCTACTATAGTTAAGATCTAATCTACAAAGGGTTGTTAAAAATTATGTTTTATCAACGTTGTGGCTCTTGTACGTAGGTATGAACGGTTCTATCCTCGTAAGTCCAAGCCACGTAAAATATGCAAAAATAAATTATAGGCGGCTAACTTGTTTTTGCAGGGCATGTGATGTGATATGGTCAATGTTACAAACTTTATGTATGAGATGATATCTTTATTAAAATATTGACATACCGGAAGGAGCCATATGGTTGTCTTATTTTTATGGCCTGCATGATGTATATCATATCCATGTGATATGTTGTAATAGACAACCAAGATGGAGGTGGCATGGACCTTGGTGCCACGCCGGTTGAATGATGGACATCACACCATGATGCACAATATGGACATCAAGTGCAAGAAGGACCGTATCATATCACATTATCCATGCATCTGATGTTAATCCTTTTATGCATCTTATTTTGCTTAGATCGTGACAGTAGCATTATAAGATGATGCCTCTCACTTAATATCAAGATAATACTGTGTTATTCCTTATGTATGCACCGTTAAGAAAGTTCGTCGTTTCGAGACACCACTTGATGATCGGGTGTGATAGACTCAACGTTCGCATACAACGGGTGTTTTCAAGCCCAGCATGTACAGACATGGCCTTGAAACACACGCAATACTACGGTTCTACTTGGCGAGCCTAGCATGTACACACATGGCCTCAGAACACGTAACCGAAAGGTAAAGCATGAGTCATATGGATGATATGATGAACATGTCCATGTTCGCCTTTGCAGCTACATCATCTCACGTGATGATCAGTTTTGGTGTAGTGAATTTGGTTCGTGTAATCACTAAAGACGACTAAGAGGGATGTTGTTTTTGACTGGGAGTTCACGTAGTAATTTGAATTAAGTTGAACTTATTTATCATGAACAACCAATCAAAGTGAATTTGCTTAAATTGTAGTATTCATTGGCATCCACAAAACTACCTTACACTTAGATTGTTAATTGAGATATAACTGCTATGATCTGGTAAAAATCATTTAAGATTTGTACCGTATTAGTGAATTTAAAATTGAGTCCTATTGTAGATATTTGGTATTTTCTACCTAGCTCCATATGGTTAATAATTGATTGATATGGAGAGCAAATAATTCCTACTTAGAATCAAGATTCATGGCTGCTCTCATATTACTTTATCTTCAAAAGCATGTTTTGTTGATCAAGGTGATTTAGGAACTGAAAAGAATTATTTTCAGAAACAATCAAATGAAAGATAAATTGATATCTAGAAACTTATTTGTGGCAACATGAGTGAGTATAATTTAGCGTGACAATGTATGCTTATATTATTTGAATATATGCAATCATTGAAGACGCTAGGCGTTTGAATATTCCAAGAAGTTGGGCGCTCAAAATTATTCTCTAAATTTTCTCCTTCGAGCTATATTAGCTTAATCATAAAATTGTTATGATGGGATGGATTAAAAGTATGAGTAAAGTCGTTTACCTTACTTGGATATTGCTAAGAGTCGATTCTCGAAGAATGCTATTAATATGGTGATATTAATAGAACAATCAAACTCAAAGTATGACTCAATGGGTGATAGTATATGACTAAAACGCCAAGGAAAATGAGCTAGTACGACTAGCATTATTTAATATTGAATGATTCTTCTGTAAAGGAAAGGGAATATTGAAAATAGAATTACAAAAGGTATATGGCAAAAAAAAATATAACTGGAAAGGTCCAGCTCAGGTGTATATGCTTGATATACAAGTTATAGATATATTACTAGTTAACAAAGTATTTTTTGGATATTTTGATACAAGATTGGTTGGTATGAGTTGCCATACAAAGCAACGCAATATAAGAAATACAAGGTCCTAAAAGGAACTAGTAGTAGATGCAGAATCGATTATGACAAGTACAGAAATAAAGTGTTATTGTGTTCATTGTCCTATCGAACCAAACATTCAAGATTTATTTTATGAACTTAATAAGTTGTTATTTTGTTCCGGTCTTTTTGAGAACAAATTAGATTGTTCAAACTATGACCATATTCCATAATTGATGGATGAGTTAATATAAATCATGTTGGGAAAGTAAACATCTATAAAACTAAATGCTAAACATTGTCAGACATAAAAGAATTTTACTTAAATTGTGACACCACCATTTTAGTTCATATCAGAAAGGAAAACATGAAGGAACTCCATATTAATGGACTTCCGGGGTCATTTTTTTTTAATAAATTGACGCTTGTGAGACCTCTTCCAAACGATGACTAGAATACCATTCATAGGCCAAAGAAGAATGGTCGACTAATTTAATGGAGACTGTACATATTGATGTATGTAGTCCATTATGTATAGCCATGCATGGTGGATTAATTTTTCCTTCATAAAATTCCATCGATGATTTAAGTAGATATATGAGTATATCTATTTAAAGAGAACAGAGTTGGTTCAAACACTAGTAGAAAAAGGCCTTTCTGTGGCGCACCATTTTGGCTTTCTGTGGCGCACCAAGGGGCCAGAGTGGTGCGCCACAGAATCTACGCCACTAAATTTTTTTCTGTGGTGCACCTCAGCCGTGCGCCACAGAAATGTCAATTCTGTGGCGCACCTCAGCCGTGCGCCACAGAAATTTGCAATTCTGTGGCGCACCAAGGGGGGGTGCGCCACAGAATTTTTTTTTGAATTTCAAAAAAAAAAAGGCGGCCAGATCTGGCCGCGGTAATTTTTCGAAA